>VXAC01001025.1:360871-506350 GCA_013399225.1 Rhipidura dahli
TGTTGGAGGGTTGTTTTTTTTTTTTTTTTTTTTTTTTTTTTTTGTTTTGTTTTGTTTTTTTGTTTTTTTTTTTTTTTTTTTTTTTTTGTTGGTTGGCTTTTTCCTGCACTACATCAGTAAGTCTTGCCTAGGCTGACCAGGGCACATTGGTTGGCTCTGGCATGTTCCTGTTGTGCATCCTGGCACAGCTCACGTGGTGGGGATCCCTTCCCTGCTCCCAGTGAGGAGATTTGCCTGTTTGGGCACATCAGGTCACATTTTTCATGGTCATTTTCCATAGAATAACAGAACATGCTGAGTTGGAAGGGACCTGTCAGGATCATCAAGGACACCACAAGAATCCCACCACATGCCTGAGAGTGTTGTCCAAACACTTCTTGACCTCTGTCAGGCTTGAGTCTGTGATCACTTTCTAAAAGTGAAATTAAATATCTTGATTTGGTTTATCACCAAGTTCTTCCTTTAGTGATCCCACTCTGGCTCTCCAGTGTTGCAGTCCATTTTAGGTGCTGCTCCATCCTTCTGCAGCTGTGTGACTGCACCTGTATGTGCTGAAAACCAGTTCTACTCTGGAAGCTGTTAAATAGAGAAAATATGAAATAAAAATTCAAGTGTGAGATCTATTTAATCAGCGCTACTTTGTGCTGCCAAGCAAAAGGAAAAGGGAAGGCACTGGATTGGTGTATCCAAATTTTTCACAATTTCTGACAACACTGAGAATGTCTTTGGTTTCATAAATGAATGACTTGAACTGTTCTTGCCTCCGAGGCAAATCTGTGAAGTATCAAAAGGAATGATGCCTTGAAGATACACTGATGGGTAAGGAGGATATTACTGCATGATGACTGACACTTGTGCTCTGGAAACAAAGCAGTGCTGTTATAATGAAAGCAGAATCACCTGAAAGCAGATGAATTAAGGGGCAAGTTGCCCTTTTGTGCTCTATTTTTCTCTGAAGGAAGGAATAATTTATTATATTACTGTGATATCTTTACTGAAGATATTTTCTCGTCGGTGCTTGTCAAATTTCGGTTCATAAAAGCTGATTTTTCTTAGAAACCTGCCTGCTTTCACAGCACCATCTGCTGGTGCTTCTTGGGTCCCGTGGCTGCTGCTGGTGAGCTGTGTTCTGCATTTTCCTGAGGAGTGGAAGGCTCTGGTGGTGCTCACACTGCAGCTTAGTTGTGTTGTGAACCATAACAACATTTCTTTAGCTAAACTTCTGTTCAGTGTCCGTTCATCCTGCCAGAGTCTGTTTTCTGCAGGTAATCATTATTCACGTTATGAAAGCCTTTAAAAGGAGCAGGAATGTTTACATTTTGGGGGTAATGCTTGAGTGATGATTTGTGGGCTTGGCCCCATTAAATTTTGTGTAAATCTGCAGGGAAAGAGGCTGTGCTTTACCAAATGTGAGCAAATGTGTTAAACAGGCTTTGTGCTGAACTTGTCAGATTTTCAATTGCCACTTTTGTTTAATGCTTTATTGCCTCTCCTCCCTGCTCAAATACAATTTATTTCTTTCATAAACACAAATGAATTTGCCACTTTTGTTTAATGCTTTATTGCCTCTCCTCCCTGCTCAAATACAATTTATTTCTTTCATAAACACAAATGAATTTGCCACATTTGAGGGAAATCAGTGAGGACTGATCAAATTTTGAGAATTTGTATGTATGAGATAATTTTAGGTCTGAATTGTGTTGAGGTTATCAAAGAATGTGGGTTCTTGCCTTGAACCTGTAGATGGGTTATGAAGGTCCAGTGACCTTTTCTCAGTCAAAGTTATCTTTAGCTTTTAATCCATAGCACAGTTTTGGATGCCCTGTTTCTCCAAAAAACCAAAGAACTCTTCTATTTCTATCCACAAACTTATCTAAATGCTTTAAAGGATTTTACTCATATTTTAATCATGTTGATGACTTAGTTGTTTTTAGAAAGAAAACTCTAACTGAACTCTGTGATACAAAGTCATCAAAATATCTCCTAAAAATACCTACAAAGCAGTTAATGTTCTTTCTAGCCTTTAAATGTGTCTGAAGACTTAACACTGCATTAAGGAAATGAAGTGCAATTAAGAGTGTAGGATTATGTGGAGCTATGAAGTAAAAGAGGCCTCTGAAATAACCATTTTGTAAGCAAAATGTTAATTCTCTCCAGAAGAAGATGGCATGAACGGTGTCTGAACCAGCAGAGTCTCTCAGCCAGTGGTGCCTTGGAGCCCCCATGCCCTGGTTCCCTTGCTCCTCTGAATCTCTGCCCAAAGAGCCCCAAAAGGGACTGGTGGTGAATCCCAGAGGTCCCATTTCCCATGGCACCCCTTCCCTCAGTCAGCCTTGCTGCTGTTCCTGCAGAGCTGCAGGAATGCACTTGAACTCATCATCTTTGTGCAGAGGTTTGGCCCCAGGGACATCCTGTGGGGCTGGGTTGCTCTCACAGGAGTCCCACGAGAATTCAGCCTGAAGAGCAGGATGTGGGATCTCCCACCTCCAGGGAGCTTTACCAGCTGCAGGCATCTAAAGCAAGGAAGCAGAAATCTGATGGTTGAAACAGAGAGTCTGCTGGGAGGATGACTATGGAAGGTCAGCTTGTGAATCCACAGAGAATCCTGTCACTGAGTCAGGTGCCACAGTTTTCACAGCTGCACGTTGGATTGTATATATTTATTTTACAGCACTGCTGTGAGGTGGTGTTAACATTTTGAGGACGGGATCTCTCTGTTTCAAGGATAGAGGTGCTTGTGCATTCAAGTAGAATATCTAAAATGCAGAAGAGAATGGAATTGGTATCATCTACATCCCAGCTGCACAATAAATCCTTTGCTACGAGCTCCTTCTCTTAGTACAGTGAGTTTGGTGTGCCACTTCAGCTGAGTGAAGTACAGCTGAGCTTCTCAAATACCTCGTTGTACTGTATTTCTGCAGAAATATGTTCCCAAATGTCAGTCCCAACACTTAATTCAGAGGGCTTGAGGTGGAACACAAGTACAGTACTTGTCTTTCATCCTCTGTCAAATTTTTGTGTGTGTAGGTGGCAAGCTCAAGCAGCACCTGCCAACTACTTATTGATATTGGCTTGGTTTATGTTTGGTTTTGAGGCTTCCATTTGTGTAGTACTTTCTATCTGCTTTTAGAATTGTACTTAAAATCATGAAATTTTAGGTTCAACAAAGTACACAGTCTCAAAGCAGGAGTTCTAGTTTAAAACCACTTTGTAATCAGCAAGGAAAAATTGGTCTGAAATCAGTTACCAATGCACAGCTTGGTGGCAAGACTATATATAAGCTATGCAGTGTTGCAGCCATTGAGTGTACAGGAGTTATATTAACCTTTTTCAGACTGACCTTTAGAACAAGGGTTTAACAACTTGGGTTGTAGCCCCAAGGTAATTGTTGAGACCTGAACTCTCGTCGGAATGCTCAGTCCCTTGTGCTTCAAGGGGGATGAGCACAGAAGTGTCCAATAATAATATGTTTTCTGTGACATTTTTAGAGAATGCCTCCTAGCTGATAGCTGCAAAAATGAATCTGTTAGCTGGTAGCACTTTCCTTGTTCTTGCCACTTTTTTGTATCGCGTGTGAAATTAGCTAATGATTCCTTTATAGTTTTATTTATGTGAGTTCTGACCAACTGGTCCCTCTCCTTAGACTCTGTTGCTGATGTCACTTTGCAGTCACCTTCTGCACAGTCACTGTTGCCCCCAGCTTTGTTTTGAGCATTGTGTTCATCCCTCTTCTTACTGATGTATCTGTCTAAGGGGTATTTGCTATGTCTTGGGAGGTTGGTGTTAATCTACATTCCACAAGTAATGCAACATTTCCTTACCTACCTTCCCTGGCAGAAAAGAAGTTTTCTTTGTTTGCAGTTGAGGTGATGTCAGATTTGCTGAATCTTCCATTTGTGAATTTGCATTTTGAAAATGATCAAAACTGTCACAGAGTTTTTATGTGGGGGACATTTTAAGGTGTTTTCTTCTTTATATCAAGTGGTATCAGATTTGACAGTTATTGGAAAGACCTTATACCACATTAAAGAGCCTTTTCTGCAAAGCTTCTTCCAAAAAAAAAAGTGGCTTGCCACATGAATTGATTACCATGAATTATCCTGAGGCTTATGTTGACTTGAAGCAGCTGAATGGTGAAGAGACATCACCTTGGAGCCAAACCAGGGAGCTGTGAGGCTGCTCCACAACCAGTTAATATCTCTGTGTTCATCTCCAAGTGTAATTCATGCCTTATGCTTTGCACATCGATGCATGACAGAAAAGACAAAATTTTGTCTCCTGTTTGAGACAAAAGGTGATTTTTCAGCTTCCCCTTTGTAAGGGATTGGTGAAACCACCATGGAGGTGTACAGGGTCCCTTGGGGCCAACTGGAGGAGGATGGAGAGGGAGGGGCTGGTCTGCAGGCTGGGAGCAATGAGAGAAGTCTCCCCATCCTTGTACCCAGGATCTCTCTGGCACAGGGGAGTGCAGACAGGAAGAGATTTGAGACAAAAAGTTCTCCTAGGAACCAGACAGATGCCATATGGCTTCCTTCCTTTCTGGGCTGTCATAAACTGTGCCCAAGTAGTTGGTTTGCCACAGGGAGGGCTCAGGTTCTGCCAGAGCAGCTCTGGATCAGGGAGGGAAGGTGGATGGCTGTATCTCCTCACTGATGCTCTCTTGCTGCCTGGTAACCTGTCTTCTCATTTCTACCCTGCCAGATGCATTCCTTTGGGAGAAATCTTTTCATTTTTAAATCTGTGCAGGAAACAGCCTGGTCTGTGGCATTTTGAGGGAGTGTTGTCACATCATAAGGTGCAGCTCTGGCTTTTGAACCAAAGCCTAATGCTCCAAGCACATACACACCATTTTACACGTCTGAACAGCACTGTGCTTGTTAAATATGAATATTTCCAGGACTGCTGCCCAGTTCTGCAGATACAGCATTCTAAGATTATCCATTTGCTGTCTTTCCATCAGCTGTGTTCACTGCAGGATTAGAGAGCATTTATCTGCCAACCATGGAAACTCTGAAAGTCAAGCTGTGCTCTTTCTGGCTGGTGAATCATCACCTGTAACCTTGACTCAGCCATCACAGGGGAGCACTTAGGCCATGGTTAACATATATTCTTCTGATCAAAAAGATTCTCTATGGTGCTATGTTATTTATAATTTCTTTAATAATGCCTGTGTAGAGTCCTACCCATAATCTTTCAGCTATGATAGTTCCATGGAGCTAAGGGAATAAAACACTGGAAAATTATTTTTAGTCCCTTCAGAGAGAGAGATCTGACATTAAGTATGTTTTGAATGCAGATATCTATAAGTATGTTTTGAAGCAATCTCACTTTTCTGGTTATAGTTAACTGAAAATCAAAATAATATATTGCTTTAAGGTGTCAGCTTTTAGTTCCTGTGAGATATGATGTTCTGGCTAGAGGAGAAAATGTATATGAGTGTGAGCTGGATGTGACAAGAATCCTCCAAGAGATGGTTTTCTTCATTATTAATATGTCTTTTGGATATTCTGTGATTATTTATAACTGTAAAAAGTGTGTTTTGCATCAAAGGCAATTATGCCAGTTAACAGCATGTTCAGGCTACGATAATTGACTGAACAATCTTTGCCCCTTTCAAACCTGTTGCTTGGATACCACTTTCTTTGAACTATTATGTACCTTGCTGAAAATTAAATAGTAAAGAAAAGGTTTTAGCAGCTCTTTCCTTTGTCTTTTCCATAAACTCTCTATTATATAATACTTTCAGAAGTAGAGACAAAGAGTTAGGGCTTTCTGGAAGCAAAGTACTGACAGAAACAGCTGGAAAACGCAACTCATGCACAATCTGAATTCAAACCTTTGTTTTCTAGATATGTTTTTTTTCTTGCATGCAAGCTTTTCCTTCCTTTTCCAAGGGAATTTGAACTTGAGATGCAGTGAAGCAATTCTCTAATTGCAGCCATCCAGAAGTAACTGGATAATGCATCCAGGTAAGTCTCTCACTAATGAGAATGGTTTGTTCCTTGCTCAGTTTTACTTACTCACTAAAATATGGAATCTGAAAGTGTGAGGTAGCATTTGTGGTTTGGAGTTTTTATATCATGAAAGGTTTTTTTGGTCTCCATCTAAATGCCAGGTATTCTATTATGTCCTGCCACGAGCTGCTGTGATTTCTTTAAGCTGTGAGCTGCTGCTTTATTTTATATGCAAAATCCTCTCAGAAACAACAGAGGTGTTTTGTTGCAAGGACTTAGATTTACCTACAGGACTAATTTCCTGGAAACCTCTAGGTTTGTCTACCTGGTTTCACTTCTCTCTGATGCACACGAGAAGAAGGACTGGGGGTGAATAATCTGGTTGGCTCAGCAGGCAATGTCTTTAGAATCACCTTCTCCTGGGATCATTTTACGAGCTGAGCTGAGCTTAAACTGAGGGCTTAAGTTATGTGACTTTGCTACCAGAAAACAGGAAGGCTTTCCAGTGAAGGTCCGACTTCTGATCAGGGAAGTCACTTGTCTGCAGGAAAGATGTTGATTCAAGTCCAGGCACAATGTTTGGGCCTAGATTAGGAAAAGAGATATTTATTAGAGATTTGTCCCAATGAGGATGCTTTTTTATGCCCACTGGAAGGTAAGGAAAATCTGCCTGTTCCCTGTGACCCTGTGCCTTGGGAGAGTTGTCCTGCTCCAAGCCACAGACACCGTGCTCCTCCCAGTGAGCTGCAGGCATGACTGTCCAGGACTGCCACAGACTCCTGGGAAGCAGCACCTACCAGAGTAAGTGCAAAGTCAGGGCTCTGGTGCAGCTCATTGCTCCAGTGGGTGATGGGGCAGAGCTGCAAACACAGCCACAGTCCAGTTGTCTTGTGTTTCAGCTCCTCTCTGCTTCCTGTCATCATGAAAATGAGCAGAAGCAGAGGGGAAGTTCTTATCTGGGTACAGGGTTGGATCACAGACATCTCCCAGTCTGGATTTGGGGATTTGCCTGTGATCTCTATGCAAAGGGAATGTTTTGTCTCTTTATGTTCATAGCTGAGCCGTTCAGCAGCGCTGTCGAAGTGACTCACAGCAGTGCTGAGATGGTGACTCACTGCTGCATCCTCTCTGGAAAGACACTAATCCTCCTTTCCTGCTGCTTGGGCTGGTTTGGGAACCACAACATTAAGCACTGAAAGGCACATTTATTAAATGACACATGCCAGGACTGGGTTTGGTTTGTAACAGCGAGGAAGAACTTTGTGGCCTCTCTGCTGTGGACTGGACGCTGACACATCTGGCACTCAGGCACCAGAGGATGGAGGGATCTGGGCATTTGTTTCCCTGGTTAGATCTGGGTGTCAAGCCTATTTCAGTCAGTGAGTCTTTGGGCTGGCTTCCAGAGTTTTTCTTAACTACCAACATCTGTCAGATGTCAACTCCCTGAATCCACCCTTCCTGGTGATGCTATTTTAAGGCACTTGTATTTTGAACACTAATACTACTACTGCTACTAATAAAACCCTTATAGATTTTTCTCTGAGTAATTCGTCCTCAAGGGACTTGGAAGCCCTCAGGTTTCCTCCTGACCAGTGACAGGATGTGGTTTATCCACTAGGAGTCATCCAACCCTTTGCCACACAGGCAGTCTGGCCAAAAGCCTTTGGGATTGCTTGTGGAGCAGCAGGAGCTGTGAAGCCCATGAATGTAGTGAGTGATACCTCTGCTTTGACTGATTATTGATTATTATCCTAAAGGGGGATGTTTCTGTTCTAAACCAACACTTGTTGTCGTCTCTTGGAGCCTTAGCTAGAGCAGGAATTATCTTGCATGCTCTTCATGTCTACAGACATTTGAAGAAGGTGTCTTTATCAGAGTTACAGTCAGTGGAGGGAACAGGCATTGCTGGGTGTGATCTACCTGGCATGCTTTTATCTTTCCTCCCCAGGATGAAGAAGTTGTGCCCTGGAGGTACCTGTTTCTCTCAGTAATTTGTAAAATAGCTCCTGAGGAGTCTGTGCTGAGTCAGTTGACCAACACCCACATTCACTTAATAAATAGACTCTCTAGATGAAATTTATCCATGGAGATGCATGCCAGTTAACTCAGTTACCACAACTCTCTCCCAGGGCTTGGCCTTTGCACATTTTTTTAACTAATTAGGGGTATGGTAATTCCCTTTTTTTAACCAGCAGGGTAACCTATGTGTGGTTTCTTCTTCCTTGAGGGAGGGAGGCACATTTGTACCACTGTCCAGCACTGGTGTGGCTGCACTGATTCACTCAGCTGTGCCAGTGTTTCTAATTATAGCTGTTAAAAAAAATCACAGAACGTTTTCAAACAACTCATCTGTGCAAGTACCTACACACCCTAATCAGCCTTAGCTGGAGGAATGACCTCTGCCTTAAGCCTCATTAGGGCACCAGAATGTGCAAGTTTCAACAATTTATATTCCTAAAATATGAAGGGATGTGAGGCAGGGTCCTCTCTAATGAGAAGAATGAGTTTGTAATGTTTGCTTTGTATATTAAAAAGTTTAGAAGTCTTGGAAGAAAAATAGTTGCAAATCAGATACCAATTTTTCAGGGTGGGAGGGATCTTCAGTTTCTGCTTGTTGTTGAAGTTTTTGAGTATTGTTTTCAGGGTGAACACTGATAAAATTAAAACCAGCCTAATCTTTTCTTAACAAGTGCCTTTTATGAAGCAGAATGGTGATAAATGGTGGTAAGGTAAAATCAGTCTCAGCAAGTCTCATTTTTGAAGCTTTCTAGTGTTAAAGAAAAAGTGTAAAATAGAAATCAATATTAATTTAAAAAATATTATTTCCCTAAAATTTTAAATAATGATGTAGTTTAAAAGCAGAGAAAGTGGAAGGTTGGTATTTTACTGAAGTGCTGTGCTGCTTCATGTGACAGGTGAAATTGGAGGCTGGGCATGTGCCAGGCAAGGATAGTCAGGGCATCCTGTGAGCCTGAGGAGAGCTCACAAGGCCCTGCTTCCTACCAGTGTTTCATATGGATTTTGTTTTCACATGGAACCCTGTAAAGGTGGTGTAGCAGATGTTGGACTTCCAGCCATTAGCAGTTTTCACCTTTGATGGCACAAGGCTGTTCCATCCCACAGAAACACGAGTTCTCTTGAATTCCCACGCTGCCCATATGCCTGCATTTCAAAGTTTGCTACCTTATTAACTGGTGAAATATGTTCATTACAATATTAGCAATGAAAAGTATTTAAGTGCACCTCAAGAAGTCAAACCCCAAAGATTTAAATCTGCAAAACCCATCTGCTCCTAACTCAGGAACTTGCATAAAATATGAAGGTGCAGAGGATTCCTATATTAAGTTTTTCAAGCACTCACTTTCAGCCCTGAGGACATTGGAATTTCACTTGAAAGACAAGATGACTTTTTTTTTTTTTT
This sequence comes from Rhipidura dahli, assembly GCA_013399225.1. Taxonomy (NCBI): domain Eukaryota; kingdom Metazoa; phylum Chordata; class Aves; order Passeriformes; family Rhipiduridae; genus Rhipidura; species Rhipidura dahli. The sequence goes on from VXAC01001025.1 coordinate 370,247, forward strand.
TGGGTCTTCAGTTTGACTGGGCATTATGAGTTCACGGGTCCTGGCTGCTTCTGCTTGAGCTGATCATTCTATTCTGAAAGCACTCTAGGTGTTCTCTAGTTCTAGAAATTTCATGTTCAGTTCCTTTCTCTAACTGAGAATTATCAGTGGTGCCTACCTAATCTGCAAGTCCATTTTGTGAGAAAGGTGGCTATATTGAGTATTATCTTTAAAAATAAGGATTTGGATCTGTGACTCCCAAAGCTTGGAGATGTTTCCTTGCAGATGAAAATAATGTATCATTCAAAACACACATGACTGAGTATATTTGCTCTGCCTCAAATATGTGTAAGACTACCAATTTAAAAAGTCATATTTTTTCTTAGGATTGTGGGGAAACTCCACCTTCCCTTTAAGAGGCAGCATGTCCTCTGATGGAAGACGTTTTTCTTTTAAAACAGCAAATAACATTTATAATAAATATCTAGGTTTGGAGAATGCCTTAGTTGCTGGAGCTGTCACTTTTCTGAGCAGTGAGAACTCCGAGCTTTTAAATAAACTGAGATTTTTTTTTTTTTTAATGAGAATGCTTTCATTGAAATCAGCTAAATTTTCCTCCCTTCAAAAATCTGTTACCAACAAATTAACAAAATAAAATCTGTCAAGAGAAGTAATAAATGTTAAATTTCTTCTCTGATTTGTTTTCCATATGGCATATTTCTCTTGTGCCCAGAACTGCCCTTTATGTGCAGAAAGATGCCATGATCTGGTGGCTTGGATGCTGACTTCGTTCCAAGATAACCTGGGTTCTCTTCCCACAGGTTTCCCAGCTCTTGCATCAAAGAAATGGCAGCAACAAAACCAAAAAGTGATGACTCAAAATGCAGAAAAAAATCAGGATAGAAATTAATTTGCTCATCTTCGATACCAAGCTTTTCTTCAACACCTACCCTAATGCCTTTGCTGCAAGGAGGGGTGGATGTGTCATGCTTGTAGCAAGGCTGTGTCAAGGCAGAGCTTTGTGGGTTTTTTTTAAGAGCTGTTTTAATCTGTTCTGGAAGTCTTTTTCTTGCCACAGAAAATCTAATCACGCTGTTCTCTTCATGAGTGGTTTAGAGAATCCCTCTGTATCTTTCAACATGGAAATGCTCCTTGCACCATCACTGCCAAGCAGTGCTGTAGTGCACAGCAGAAAATGCAGCAGGAGGAGAAGCCTCCTCTTACCTGCCATCCTGGCCAGCTGAACTACCATTTTTTTCCCCTTTTCTAAGTTTACATCTTGTTTTTGGGTGGTTTGCAGATACTTCTCTTGCTTCCCACATAAATTCCAGCAGTATGACCGGATGTCTACTTCATTTCTCTCAACACCCTTTAGAGCCCTAACCCCAAATGTTAACACCAGCCACAAAAGGTTCACATGCACGTTGTGCAAATTACCTCGAGCAGACAGCCAAAACATTATCTCATGCTGGCCTAGATGTTACAGTGCTTGCAGCTAAAATGCTCCCTCAGGATCCTGGGCAGATGTCTCTCAGCTTTTTGACTGTTCTCTGGGATGGGCAAAGACAAGGCTCTGTCATTTCCTCATGGAGGAAATGTGTTGTTGGAATGCAGGCTGCTGTAAGACTAAAAATGTATTTCTTGGTTGCACCTTCACCCAGAGGGATGCAGATACCAGCCATGGAGGATGTCCCTAAAGAGGAAGACTTCTTGTAAGTGGATTTTGGGAGGGAGAAGATGATCATGTTGGTATCAGCCCAGCTGCAAAACTTGCTGTTTGGAAATCCTGCCACCTTCAGGGCCCATTCTGCCTGTTGGCACTGGGAGCTGAGCAGTCCAGGGCTCACTGGCACCAACTTTGAAGAGCACAAGGTTTATGCACTGAGAAACTCAGTCTTTAACTCACCTTGATCAATTCTTGAAGGTTGGGTGCTGGGCTGTGGCTGTGAAGCATGCTTTGCTCACTTACCCCTGGCCTGCTCATCTTCCCTTTTTTAAATTTTTTTTTTAATTTATGTTTTATTTTTTATGTGTGTTTCTCTATTTGTAAGGCTTTTAACTACGTTAAACTTTCTGAGGTTCACGGTCAGAAAGTGCTGCTTAAAAATTGAGTTGTTCTTTCTGCTACTTGATTATTTTCTTTTCCCAAGGCCTGGGTGAGATTAGAAGTTTGAGTTTGCGTGCCGAAGTTGTATTATTGTTTTGGGTTTTTTTCCCTAACCACTTCCACATGCAATCAGGTTTTATTGCCAGCTGCTCGCCGTGGTCGGTCTCTGGGGAGTGCAGGCTCCTGTTTGTTGTTAAACTCATGGCAGTTGGTTAGTTTAATTTTTTTCAAATCTTAATTAGTCAAGTTTGGATTTCCACCAGTTGCCTTTACCCAGCCAGAGGTGGGCAATGGAATAAGCAATAGTGTGTTAAGAAGGGCTCATCAGAACCTCAAATTCCTGTAGAGGGAGAAACGGGCAAGTTTATCACCACCCTCACATCCTTTCTGTATTAAAATTAAGGACCTTGGATTTTTTTTTCACTTCCCACGAAGCAGGAATATGAAATTTCATGTAATTAATAAAAGAGAGAGTTTTATTTCACAATTTTAAACAGAAAAGGACAGGGCTCCCTGTGATGATTGCAGCAGGGAGCCTGTGAGCCCAGACATGCTGCTCACCAGGGAGGCTCCCAGGGAGGCCAGGAGCGAGCAGGAAACCAGCCAGGTTTCCCTAGGAAGTGTGTTTGCTCACTGTTAGAAGATTTGATTCCATCAATCTGTTCCTGCAGAATATATATGCATATTTTTCGGGAACTGGCATTTTCCTATGGAAAAAAAAAAAAGAAAGGTTTTGCTGAGTTAAAATTGGAGATTAGTGAGCATGCCTTTCTAGCTGCACTGGTGAGAAAGCCACATGTACTCTGTAAATGTATGTAAATGTATGACAATCTAACACACAGGCAGTTGTACCAGACCTCTAAAATGGGGCCTATGGATGACCTAAAATTCTCCTTAAGGATTTTTGCGTTGTTATCTGTCCACCTAAAGGCAGCACTGGAATGAGCAGACTATTGGGATAATTTTCTACCTTGCAGGGAAAGGCTTATGGAAGTGAGACACCAGAGAAAGCAAAAGAAGAAGCCAAAGCCAGACATGGTGAGAACGTGTACTCTCTTCAACTCAGCACATTCAGTGGGATAGCTGTGGGTCCTGTGCATTTCCCTGGGGAGTTTATTCTTCTAAACAACTTTCTGACTGTGGGCTTGATCCCACGGTGCCAAGAGCTGGAAGACTTAAGGAATTGGGTGTCTGCTCTGGATTTAACATCAGTACCAGGTGGCAGAGCCCTGAGCACCAGCTGCACTTTCAGCATCCCAAGGGCTGTGCTTTCCCCAGAGAGCCAGCAATGGTTTGGAGGCCAGTGGCCAAGCTGCTGTGGTGCCAGCATGGGCACCACAGGAGGGACACAGTGGTGGTGCAAAGAAGGGTTTGGGGCTGAGGGGGTAGTGTGGCCAATGTGCAGCCCCTCAGAAACTCCCAATGGATATTCCAGAGGATGGCACATGGAAGGGCTTGAGTGAAATCAGGGCAGAAACAGAGTGTCTGGCCCCAGGCACCAGAGGAGAGCTGAAGCAATTTCTCCTGTCCTGGTGGGTGTTATGGACAAAGGCCTGTGGGTCCCATGTACTACCCAGTGTCTGGGAATTTAAACACCAACAAAAAAGAGATTTATTTTTCACACGGGCTGTTAAACAGAGATGAACTCATGCAAGGGTTTGCAAATGGACACTTTTGTGCCCTGTGCTTGCTCAGAAGACACTCTGTAGGGACAAAAACCTGTGGTAAGGAAGGAAAGGGTTTAACTGCTGAGTGAGCTCTGGAGATGCTGCAGCATTTCCTACCCTTGCCCTCATGGTCTTGTTCTGTTCTGTGGCTGTAGGCTTTCCTAGAGGAAAGCTGGGTTTACATGGGGCTGCACATCCAGTGCTCCCAGCTCCCTTTCACAGGGAGGGAAGAGGAGCCGTGGTGGTGGAGTATAAAGCCTGTATATGGTAAGGCAAGTGTGGGTGGGAGGAATAAGACTGGAGCTCTGATTCTCTGTGTGAGGAAGTGAGGAGGAGACTGAGCCCCTGGGAAGACAGAGCAGTGCCACTGCCTGATGTGAAGCTTTTAGTGTTTCATAATTAGATGAAGTCATCTAGTTTCTGCATCCAGGAAATAAAAGGCTCTTTGACTTCCTGAATTTTCACACACATGAAGCTGTTGCACTCATTGTCCTGGCTGGAGAGGGCTGTGTTCAGTGCTCAGCTGGAGCTTGGTTTGTATTTTAGTGGAAATACATCTCCTTTGGAAATCCCTTGTCCCATAGCACCAAGCCCCACCAGTGACTCAGTGCTGACTCAGAAGAGAAAGTTCCATTCTCTGACTCAGCTGCAGAGCTGTGGGACAAGGAGAGGTTTTCTTTGGCTCCCTCCATCCAAACAGGGATCAGACCTGTGGATCTACTCTGCTTGCTGGGTGGGATGAGGTCACAGCTCAAGAGGCTGAAGTCACAGCAGAACATATTTGTAATGAGACAAAAAAAGACTTTTTCACAGATTTGCTTGTTTGTCCAGGATGCAGCAGGAGGTCTGATGCAATGCACCCAGATTTGGAGCTCTCTGGGTACTTATTTTAGAATTTTCTAAAGGGAAATCGTCATCCACACTTCAAAAATGAGAAGACACAGGTATACTTTGGGGTCTTTTAATTGAACTATTATTCTAATATTCCGTCTGACTCATATTCTGTTTTCCCTGTATGAGTCTCCTTCACAATGGTGGGGTTTGAGTTTTGTGGATCTGTTTATTTTTTTAACTCACCATTATATCAGCTGCAGTGCTTCCCACAGGGAGTAGTGGAAGATGCTAAAAGTTATTTTATGACTGAAAGAGCTGGTCTATTACTCTAAAATAAAAAGTCATATAATGAATTATGAGAAATGATGCTGAAAAAGGTAATTTTAAGTTCAGACTTCTCCATGACATTTTGTCAGATCTGTTATTCTGCATAACATTTCCCTGCAAAGGTGACTGAGAGAAGATCTTATCACAGTATTTGACTACATCTGCATGGAGTAGGCTCCTTCAGCAACAGACCAAGTAATCCTGTCCTTTCCACTCCTGCCATCTGTGACTGCAGCAAAAACAGTTGAATATTTGCTCCCCATCTCTTTAATGCCTCAATAACCTTGCACTGGACACTGCTGACCCTGTCAGCCATCTGTTTTTGGTACTGGGCTGCCACACAGTGGCCTCCTTCAGAAACCTGGGGAATGGGAGAAGGTAGGGGGAATATCAAGTTGATAACAAGAATGAGCTGATACAAACATCATATGACTCAGTTTACAGCGTCTGTTAAGTCCTTACTGGCTGAGGAAGCAGAGTTTTGTTTCATACAGTCCAAACCACAAGAAACAAACAGGAAAACACAGAAAAAAGAAAAAAAAAAAAGAGGTAGGAACCCCCTCAGTTAACTAACAAAAAGTTCTTCCAAGAAATTTATAAAGGAGTTTGTATGAAAGTAAAAGAGTTTTCTCTGATTTACTAATAATTGCTTTATTTTGTTAGCTACTTCCTCTCTTCTCCCTAGATACAGACTACTAAGATTTGAAGCTGTTTCCTTTTAGCTGAGCTCACGTTGGGAGGATGTTCAGGGTGGAGGTTTGGTTTTGGGCTGCTGGTTAATGGAAGCACAGCCAGTCCTCAGGCAGTGCAGAAATCTTGTTTTGATCCAGACCTGGAACCTGTGAGATTTCAAATTTCAGCCCAAGTGTTCTTTCATGCAGGTTCTGCCTTTGTAAAGTGTCATGGAATGGTTTGGGGTGGAAGGGACATTAAAAACCACCTTGTTCCAAACTGCCTGTCATCAGCAGGGGTGCCACCCACTACCCCCAGGTTGCTCAGAGCCCCATCCAGCCTGGCCTTGAGCACTTCCAGGGATGGGGCAGCCACAGCTTCTCTGGGCAGCCTCTTTCACCGGGAGGGAGGTGGGAATGGGTTTGACTTCATACATCCGGATCCTTCTCAGATTATTACTTTGTAACCCCAATAAAATGCATGGCTTTTTGCTGCCCTGCAGGTTGAGATTTTGACACCCTTCACTCCTCTATGACTTCCTCACTCCTGTAATCCGTGGCAGGTGGTCAGTCCTGGAGACTTCTAATGCACCTGACCCTGAGAGCCTTCTGTGACAAATTATCTGAGACAAAAGAAAATCTGACTGTGTCAGACATTCTGATCTTCTGACATTCCAAATATGCACTTCAGACCCTCAGGAACCCTTAAATGACAGAGAGGATTTAGGAAGTTTGGATTTTAATGGTGTTATGTGCCTCCAGTCAGACAAGGTGTGTTGGTTCAATAATATGAATTAATGCCAAGTAAGGAAGCAGAAAGATAGGAAAATGAACTCTGTCTGCAAGAAAAGACTGTTTAAATCTTGAAAATAATTTCATGATATTATTTGTCAGGTCTGGGTCTATTATTTTATGTAATCATCTGTGATAGGAATGTTCTGTACCTGCTTGTTCTAAGAACAAGCATCCTGTGCACTTTGATTAGTCATAGTTTAAAGAGTCTGATGTTGTTTACAGTAGATGGATGTGAAATATATTTCTGTGAAGGCTCTGGGATCTTCATTTTAACACTTGCACATTAGTGCTATTAGAGCAGTGAGTGTTTCCTTGGTTTAATTATTGCTTGCTTTGTCATTGTGCTTACAAGGCTGATTTTATTTTGTCATAAATTCCAGTGCAGGCAGAGAAGCACGAGTGACTGAGCAGTTATTGCAGGCAAAACTGTTCCCTACTTGGGGAATTTTTATTTAATCTAATATATTGCCAATTAACACAAACTTCTGGTCACCTTGGTTCTGATGTTGAAAAAGGAGAAAACTCATCAAATAAACACTTTGGTAGAAAACCTTTCTTCCCCTTCCCCAGGCTCAGCAGAAGCTTGATCAGCATTCATGGGAGCAAAAGCCTGGATGTAACAAATGAGAGCCAGAATTGAAAGTGTCGTAAAGGACGTGGTGGGCCACCAACTTCCCTGGATGTGTATTTGCAATAAAAGCCACCATTTTCTGCAATCTAATGGACTTCTCTTAATGGTCTGTTTATCTGAGAAATGGAGAACAGGTTACATTTTGAAAGGAAAAGGTCCATACCGGGCAAATATGTGCACTCAAGATCCCAAAAGGAAGTACACAGAGGAAACCAAATTCTGTATTCAACCCAGTGAGGTTTTTAGGGGCCCTCCTCATGAAAATCCCAGTGCAGTTAGCTGGAAAAGAGTTTATCAGAAAAATCTGATTAATTTTTTATGTGGAAATTTGCTCATGTGGTATCTTTTTCAAGCCATTTCACAAATAGCTAAAAAAAATTATATATATTTTCATTTTGGAAAATGTCTCAGAAGAATAAGATGGTGCAAAAAGAAACTGCATATTTTGCTCAAAATTTGATTTCATCTTCTATATGTGTTCTTTTAGTAAAGATGTGATGAAACTTTCAGCACAGAGAAAGAAGCTTTAAGTAGAAAGAAGAGCAAAGCCTTCAGCATGTATTGAATTGCTGCTGTCATTAATGATTTTCAAAACTGAATAAAACTTAGATTTTTATGAATTAATGGGCGTAGTTATATTAAATTCCTGAATAACCAATTTCCTATATTTCCATTTGTTAAATAATGTAAGAACAGTCTATATGAACTAAAGTTAAGAATTTGTAAAAAATAGTTGAAAATTCCTAGTTACTCTCTTGCAAGGAAACAAATTTGAGAGTTTTTCTTCCATGGGAAAGTTCAGAAATCTTCTTTTACTTATAGAGTAAAACCTCATTGAAAAAATTTCCCATGAAATAAATTCTAGATTTTGAGAAACTTCACAAAAAGACCATGAAAAAGTTCAGTTGCCTGCTGGAGAATGGGATTTGAGTCCATTTGTGAGAGACTTCTTGTCTGGATGAAAAAAAAAGAGAAATCCCATCACTGGGAGCTGGAATGTCCCTGGAGGTATCACTCAATGTGCCCTTTGAAATGCTCCTCCCATTGGTCATGTTTGGAGCCCAGAATTTTTGCTGGGATGCTTGGGGCAAGTGGAGGTTGTGACACCCACGTGCAAGTCCTCCTGGCTTGGGAGAGAGGGTGCTTGTGCAGGAATGCTGCTATCCTGGCTGATTTAGGGTCCTCTCATCTTCTCCTGCTGTGGCATCTCCTTCATGGCAGTCTGTTGGAGCCCAGAGTGCAGAGAACATTTCTCTGCCTGTGTTGAAGGATTTTATCCCCCTGGACAACACTGGTTTTGACCTTCATGCATGGAAAAAATTGCCCACCCTCTGGGAAGAATTAGAATCTATGTTGGTGTGAACTAGGTGACAGAACAATTTGTTGGATTGTCATAGAGTGAAAAATTCAGAGGTTTTGGGTTTGTTAATATAGTAAATAGATAAAAGGTAGAAACTCCAAAATGGAGGACTGTTGTTGTTCTCCATACCTTCTTCTTCTTCTATTACTCCATATTTTGCAGTATAATTAGTTTAAAATGGTTGGATAAAGAATTCCACAGTTCCTGTCTATGCAACAGAGTGATTTACTGAATATTGGTGGAAAAGTAAAAATATCTTTCATTTCAAGTTTCAATTGGATGATTTGCCTTTGAAAGACAGTGTAATCTTCATGAGTTTTGGCTTTCCTGCATTCTCTGCTCTGTGCTGTGTCTGAGTCGTGTTAGTGGCTCTATTTCTCTGATACAGACTTAATAAACAATTATCTGGAAGCAAAGAGCTGAAGGTCCTGTTCGTCTCTGTCTCCACCATCCAGGAAGATATAATTAGGGCACGGACATAATTAAGGCACAGCAAGTGTCAGGAGTCTTAAAAGGTTTGGGAAACATCTGCTAGATGTGTTCTGAGTGTGAGGGATCCCTTCTAGGTGGAGGGAGAGGATACTAAACAGATTGTGAATTTTCTGCCTTTATTTCCCATCCGAGGGGTCACAGCAAGCAGGGGATGTGGGGCCTCTCACCGCTGTGTTGTTCTGTGGTGCCTGCAGCTGAGTTTGACTGGATGTGGTTTCTTTCCAGTCCTGTATTGCCATGTTTTTGTTGGAAACACGTTCCTTTGAACCATATCTTCATCAGTATTCCAGGGCATTGCTCCAGTCCCGCTCCTGCCTTCTCCCCCAGGAGCTTTCCCCCGGAATGCAGAGGTTTCTCCTGGATACCTGGTCTCTGGCAGCTTCTGCTGTCAGTGGTTTCTGTTCTTCCAGCAAACTGCCTCCTGGAGCTGGGGTGGGAGACTGACTAGAACACAAACCACAGAGAAATAACCTGTGGATTAATCCAAACACAGAGCTGAAGTGGTGGTGGCTGTAAAATCCATACTGCAGGTTAGAAAAACAGTGAGAGCACTGCCATTTAAAACAGTGTTGGTGTGCCTGGGGTGGGGGAAGGAAGGTTGCTACTTACAGGCTCCTGGAGAGAGAATAGCATTACACAGGATTTCGGATGGTTTGCCCTGTATCTCCTGCAATTTAGGTAAATGCTGACTAGAACTGTTTTGCAGTCAGATGAGCACTTGTATTCCTGGCTGAAAAGACTGGGAAGCAGAGGCTCCCAGCTCCACTGGGATGTGCTGGTTGCAGTGTGGGTACAGTCCTGATCTTCAGTAGATTCAGAAGACCCATGTTTGCAGCACAGCAAGGCAGGGACTGTCATGGAATCAACTGCAGCAAAGGAATGCTACAAATTCTGGCCCTGCAGTGCTCTCCTTCCTCACAATCTGCCCTTCCAGTGCCCTTCTATTCAGTAAGTTCAGGTCTGAGGAGGTTCCTTGCTTTTCTAAGCAATAGATTTTTCTTGCACTTCTTATCATTCCTATAATGGCTTTTTATAGCACCCAGCTTCTTTCTCCAGCTGGAAACGGGGCTATTCTAAGTGTAATTTTGAGAAATACAACTTAAGAAATTTTAACTGACACCCCAATGCAGTATGTGTTCAGTGTCAGCAGTATTTGGTGTGTCACAAAACATTCCTTTGGTGAATTTTACTCTGTCTTTCTAATGTCTGTGTTGCTGTCCCGACCCCTTTGCCATCAGTCAGGCTGATTTAATCAATTTAGAAAAGAGGGAGTCACTGGAGGAGTATTGTGTCAAACCAAGCAAAAGCAGAAGCGGATCTCAAAACTCTATACAACATCTCTAAAGATCTCCTGCATCACAGACAATGGCTCTTCATGATCCTTGTGAATTCAGAGGTGTTGGCAGGTGAGTTTTAGCTTGTTCAAATTTAAGAAACAGTGCTACTCAATATATACAGCTTGGAGAGATTTCTGAAAGAAGGAATGTGTTAGCAATGATCTTGGGTTATTCATTCATAAAATAAATGTAGCATCCTGCTGCAAAGGTGCTATCCTTTGTAATACTACTTTTTAAAATAATACCAGTATTTTTTACAGTATGATACTCCCAGTTCTTTTTCACCAAGAAGCCTGTGCCTGATTTAATGTAGAGGATGGTTCAGAGGAATGCATTTCAGGGTTTCTTAGCAGTGGGCTTTTTGCAGAGGTGCAAAACGGAGCTAACAACAGTGTTTTATCTGGATATAAATGTATGAGACCCATTTTAATTGGCTGAATGTCATTATGGGTGCAAAAATCCAGAGAGTCACAACTGAATTAAGTAAATCACGTCTTTTGATTTTAAGTCTTAATGCTTATAACTTCTAGAGTGGCTCCCATCCACCACACCCTTTAAAGACTGCAGAGCAAAGATGACCCAGCCAGCAGTGATGGCAATCAATTGCTTTTGCTTGGACAGGTCTTCCAACCCTAAGGAATTACAGTCAACTGAGAAAAAGTGTAACTAAGAAGAAAGTTGTTGGGATTTTGCTAGAGAATGTATTTGTTTGAATTTACTCAAATTTCTTTCTTCTTTCTTCTATTTTTCTGCAAATTATTATTGCAACATGTTATGTCCTTTGGAGTGCGATCCAACAATCTGAGTAGGAAATAGAAGGGTGATTTAAATGCCACAATGAAAACAAAACTCTTTAAATGCCAGTGTAGGGAGTCTTCCAGTGGAACTTCTGCTGGACTCTGTGCAAAGATGGACCTTCCCCTGGGAGAAAATGTAGCTGAATATGATTATGCAAAAGAGTAAGTGATTTCCACCTTTGATCACTGGCTGATCATAAAACACTGAACAAATATATTGAAAAGAGTGGTAACAGTGGTTTTAGGAGTGCAGTTTTACAACTGGTGAGAAGCACATTGCTTTGCCACCCTGGCAAAACACTGTGCATCCTTATTTCTTTCCTTCCTTAACCAAGGAATGCAGTGTGTTTGACAGCTCACAGGCTGCATGGGTTTGCCTTACATGAGGAAAAAATAAACATATGTGGGGTGTGGAGGTGGTGTCGTTTCCGTTTAATTTGTGGTGGGGTGGTGTTGTTTCTGCTTTATTTGTGTAAGGTTAAAAGCAGGTATTTGGGAAGTTATTTGCTGTCATTTAGAAGGTGTGAAAGGGAGGTCTTGAACAGGAAATTGTGAAAAAAAAGTTTGTATGCCTTTGAATTAATCCTTTATAAATAGGTGCAGCCAGAGGGGTTGAAAAAGGCTAGGATTTACTTGCACAGGAAAGTTAATTATGCATGTTATATGAAAAAAAAAAAAAAAAAAGGAGGAGAGCCACATGGCAGGGAAAATGTGAGCTGTTTCTGTAAAAGGCTGGTTTTTACTTTTGCACAAATATGGCACAGTGCTGACAGCCTTCATGACATCATGTGATGTGTATGATGTCAGCAGCTTGGTGTCGTGGGGTTGTGTACTTTAACTTGCATTTCAACAAGAAAAAGACAAACTCTTGGGTTTTCATTAAAATGTGAAACATTAACGGCTCCAAATTAAAAGGCAAATAAAAGTAGCCCACCAAAATGTCTTGCTCCAGTTTAGGGGAACCTGGTCTCTGCCACCCAGCACAGGAGGCAGATGAAGGTGCCAAGGAAAGGATGCTCTTCTCTCTGCTCTGTGCTGAGGCAATTTCTCTGGTTTTAATGACATTTCTCCTTCTCCTGCCCAGTGAGATCAGAACCAGTATCCAGCTTAGAAAGGCAACACGTCGAGGAAGTTGCAGCCTGATTGCTTGTAGTTAATCCATAAAGTAATTCTGTTCCTTAGACATTTATCCCTTCTGCAGTACTGACCTGGGTGTTAATGCGAGGGGAAAAAAGCACCCCTCGGGTAAGAAAGTGAATTTTAGCATTTCACACTGCTTCTGAAAAGCTTCTGGGTGCTCTGCTGGCAACAGAATGATAATTTTCCACTCTGCTACTTCTCAATATAAGACTAAAAATTCTGTTAATGGTGAACTGCTATGTTAATTAGTTAATCATTTAATTGTTTCTAATAGCTGTTTCTACTAGTGCAAGGTAAAGAGATATAAATCTAGCTATGCGTATTTATTTTCTAAATCTGGAAGAGATGAGGGTTTATACCTGGATGTATGCTTCTAATTGGATGGATTTTCTAAGAACCTGATTTACAGAGAAAAGACAGCAGACTTTAAGCTTTTTCCTTTTGGGAACTCAAAATCACTCTCAATCCTGCCTCTTGATTTCTTTATTTTTATTGGTCTTTTTTTTGGGAAGAGAACATAAAATTACTCAATTATGCTGTGCTTTAGTGGTTCTAACTGATTATAGTTCTGCACTTAATTAATGAGAAATTATGGTAAATAACTCTTACTGTTCAGCATTCATTGAAGAAAATTCCTGGAAATAATGGAGGCCAGATGAGAGAGAGAGACAGAACAGAAACTCTGAAAAGTGGGCTGGCAGGGCAGTTACTTTCCCAGAAGCCATGTTCTATAACCCCATATATGCTTCTTACAGTTTATTTATTAAGGAAGTACAAAATTTTGAAAGGAAAAATCTGTACTGAAGAGGTTAAAGTCTGATCTTACATCCCTGTTGTGTGTGACAGCCTCACCTTTTAGTCTCCAAAGTTTGGCTGATCTTTTGAGGTGTTCTGCAAATGAATTTGTGGTGGTGGGGGAATTCCTTTGGAATCCAGGTGATCCCCACGTGTTGTGTGATTCCTGATGAGGGGATACAGGGTTGCTGCAAACTAAAGGAGCACAAAAATGTAGGTATGTACCTAAGAATTTTTATGGATTGTAGGTAGAGGATTAGTGTTAGGATTTTAAAAACAATGAGTGTATCCCGACTACCTCGTTATAATCTGGTGCTGAATGTTCTATAGCATCACAGCACACAATGCTCTTTGGGTGTTACAAGAGAAAAAATACCATCACCAGAGCCCTCTCCACCTTCCTTGAGTGTTTTAAATTTCACCACTGGGTTTTTCCATGAGGTTCTGTTGAACTGAGCTGTGCCTGTGAACAGCACAGGTAATTAAGCTATACCTGAAGTGTATTCAGGCTCCAGAGATATGCTACATTCAATAAGTTCACAGTGCCTTCTTGAAGTAAATGAAGCAAGATTTCTGGAGTCTACCTGCTGAAAAAATGCATTATGCATTGCCAGCTAGCTCTATCAGGCAGGTTTAAGCTGTTCATACACTGCTTTGTTTGCCTTACTTGTGACTTCATCCCTTCACAGTGTAAATTGCAGATGTCTGAAAATCAAAAACCTCCCAGATGCCTGTTGAGAAAATTTAGGATAGAAACCAACATGAGTGGGCAGTTTAGGACTTTGCTCCTGTTATATCATTGAATAAAATTGGTTTGATGTCTTTAATGAAATGAGACAGTCTGAAGACAGAGAATAGCTCACGTTTACACTGTGGGAGCACTGGAGAAACTGCCTGTTCCCAAATTCAGGGTACAAATTGTTTTGCAGCTCAGGGTCAAGAAGAAAATACCCTCTTTTTCCCCTCTCCATATCCTGCAGGATGCTGCAGAACAATTAAGTTCATTGGGGCTGGGGGGGCAGGATTAATCCTGTCACGGAAACATCTGGAATTGGTAAATAACTGAGGTAGGAGACCCTCTTAGAACAGAATATGAAGGATTTCCCCAATGGAACAAACCAGCTTTTGTTCTTTCCTTTTCTCCTGTTCTCAGCTCTTTGTTAAGTGACAGATTTTAAGACCTGAAACAGAAAAAGCATGTCTGTGCTTAAGGGGGAGATAGGAAGGAAGAACTTCAGCCGAAATGAACATTATAGACCAGACAGAGGATGTGCTTATTCAGGATGGGATGAAAGAAGAAAATACCTTCCATGGCATGAGACCATTTGAACTCTCAGATACCTGGAAATAACACTGGTAATGGCAAAAGACAGTGGAAGTTTCTTCTAGAAAGTAGAAAAGCAGGGGGTGAGTGGAAGGGCTGGTTTGTCTCAGAAGGACACTTCCCCAAACACAAGTTAAAAATCATGAGTAAATGGGAGATACTTGCTGCTGACTCAGAACTAACACTTCTTTTTGTCTTTGTTCCTCTGTTATGGTTCTCAAAATGTGTGTGACAGATATATATTCAAAAGTGCTATTTTTTATAGGCCTTCATATATCCTGGCTGAGAAGTTACTTCGGAGCAGAAGCTGAAACTTCCTGAGCCTCAGGCAAAGTGAAGCCATATATGATAAACTCCTCTGCAGCTGTAATTTTACAAGGTTTATTTGGTTTGTGCTTTTTGTGATTTCTGCCTGGTTTTCTGATGAGTCCAAGCAGAAGAGGCTGATTCTGTGGTAATGCTGTCTTCCAGCAGAGAGTGCTCAGTCTTTGTATAGATACACCAATATGATCATTTTTCTGCAAGGAAATTATTTGCCTTGATGTTTTTTGCATCAGGTGAGAGGAACCAAACCGAGTCTGTCTCAGCTGTTGTTTTGGTCTGACTGAGACCTGCCTGCCAGACTTGGGGAATTTATTAAATGTGACCTGTGTGGTATATATGATACTATTAAGCTTCCCACCTATCTCCTGCACAAAGCAATTGCAATTAGAGCACTTTATTTCCTGGACTGGTCCCACCCCAACCTTCTCTTCAATGTATCTGTATTCAACAGTGGTGTTATTTTGTAAATATATGCATGAGTTTAGCACAAACTAAACCAGAACTGGCTGTGCTGGAGAAGTGAGAGTTCCCTTTAGGCATCTACTAAAATCCTTTTTTCCTCCAAGAAATTACGATTTTTTTTTTTCTGCTGAAAACTCACAGTATGTGGCATCAGTGATAAATTTACTTGATTTACTCTAGATTTGTTAAATAACATTTTATTTCTATTGAAATCGCAATGCTGGGTGCAACCTGATTCTTTTTAAATTACTCTGTTCTCAAACTTCTATCAGCATGTTTAATATAAATTGCTATTATCAAATTAAGATGTTACAATTTAAGAGTGTCTAAAACGTTTTGGATTTTTTTTTTTCTGTCATATGTAAAGTAAATATTGTGACAGCTGTCTTACTGCAGATGTCTTCATAATCCTCCTGATAGGATTTCATATTAATGAGATTTTTTCTGCCTATAGGTTTGATTTCATGGATGTAGGGCTGCTGCTGGGTCCCTGCACTTACCACTATTTGCTTGAGCATAACACCAGCCTATAAATGTGCTTCTCTGCCTGGGAGCTGACTCAGGCCAGGACTAGAAAGTTGTTGTGTGTCTTCAAAAGACTGTGAGGACATAAACACATTCTCCTCACAAGTATCTGAACCAGTAGAGCATCTGAGACTCTGCATAAGGCACAAAACACAGCCCCAGCTGGCCCCTTGCACTGGCCCAGGGATTTCTGTTTGATTATTGACGTGGCTTTTGTGAATCTCTTCAGCCAAATTTCCAGCTCAGATGTTTGTCTGTGTGAGATGTAGATATGCAGATGTGTTCAAAGTCACCTAAGGCTACGGTCTGTCTCCTTCTCCCAGAAACTCTTCTTGAAGCTTTCCAGCAAAGAAAAATAATTCTCCAAAGGGTTTTCTGATCCCCCAGAGACTGATTGGTCTGACATCAAGAAAGAGCAGTTAGCTGTAGTTACTCCTTATAAATTCAGGAGAGGGTGAAGTCAGTTCTCTGTTTAATAGTAATTTTATTTAATATTGCAGTAAAGAGTGCTCTTTTTTTGTGGTGCCTGTAAAAAGTGCTATAGAAATTGAAGAGTGTTTTATATTCTCAGAGATACAGCAAGATGTATGGAAACAATTTCTTTGTTTCCAGGTTTCACATCCCATTAGATGTGAGGGAGACTTAGGTGCCCTCTTCTAAGAAAACCAGGCATTTCAAAAACGCTCAAGAACCAGGAAAGGTCTTCAGAACAGAGCAAACAAATATGAAAGAATAGAGCAGCTATTTCAAAACTCCAGACAAAAATAAATCCCTGACAGGAATACCCAACCTAGTCAGCCTCAATCTGTGGGGCAAGGAAGGATGCTGAGAACTAAGAGCAGCTGAAAACCAGAATTAGCTAATAAAGCACAGTTACTAGCTGTGGTTTGCTACAGTGCTTTAACAGCCCCACCCCAAAAAAAAAAATTCCTCCCCCTAAAATTCCTTGTCACCATCTACAATCTTTTTACATTACCACTAACAGTTTTGCTAATAATTAGGAATTCCTCTGGTTTTCACTGTCAATTTATGAATAATGTGGTTTAAATGTGGGTACCTTAAGTGAGTCTGAATGACTCTGCTGGAATCAGCAGATTAAGTAGACCATTTAATCTTCTCAGCTACATTTACCTGGCTAGAGGAAACGTGGCACAGACATTTTGAATGTTAATGGGAGACTTGTAAAAATGAAGCTTCCTCTTAGTTTTGTAAAGGTCAGCAGAATGAATGGCACAATTCACATCACCTGGAAAAATGAAAACATCTTGCAAAGTGTCAGAAGTGAAAAAAAAATTAGTATGAAATGGATAAACATGTGAAGGAATTAAGTGAAATGGGTACAGAATTTGCTTTGGGTCTAGGGATGACCAGTGAGATCTGATTAAGGAAATCAGTTGAAAATGTGGAGATAAACCTAGACTGGGAAAGCTAATTCTAAATAGATAATTGGTCTGTAATATCTTCATTTCCCCCTCCCCTTTACTTAATATGTGGCCATTGGTCAACCAGCATTCTTAATGAGTGTACATTGCACACTTTAAAGAATCAGTTGTGAGGCACAAATAAAGAAAATCCTGTGAATGGACTCTAATGGCAAAATATGAAATACTCACAGATACTAAATGTTGAAAATCCCACCACTTTTGCATTGGTAATAAAATAGGTGAACTTCGCAACTACATAAAGTAATTAAATGTGGGATGCATTGAATTTCTGTTTAAGTATCTCCTTTGAAGTAGCTGCTATTCTTTTGCTTAACTGAAAAAAAAAATATAACTTGCTCTGCTTATTTTCTGAGAGGTCCCTTCGAGTGTTGCATTTCCCAACATACTTGTGTTTTCATGATTTTTTTTTAATTATCTACTTGAATGGTTCATTTCTGTTTTGGCTTTTTTTTTTTTATTTTTTTCTTTGATTGTTTTTTTTTTTTTTTTTTTTTTTTTTTTTTTTTTTTTTTTTTTAAGCTTTTCTTCCATGCAACTGCTTCAGTGCCATTTTCCTGCCCCCCTGGCCCCAGGCTCAGCAGCATCTGTAGGTCAGCTGAGTTTTGTGCAGACTGGTGAGGAACTGCTGTAGGCAGCAGAGTTTTGTGTGGAAGTAAATGCTGCAACTGCTTTGTGGGAGCAGATTACATTTCTCACCTGAGGGGCTACCAGTGGTTAAATTGGTTCTGTCGAGCTGTCTGTGGCTTCAGAGCCCTGCATTTATTCAAAGTGCTCTTAACCAAAGCCAGCATTTAACTTCCTTGCTTATTGGAAGACTTTGAGCCCATCTGCTCCAAATGAGTCTTTAGGTATCCTTATTAAAATATCAGCAAGGGATATCACTCAAGACTGGAGTGCTCTTGCTCTGATTTCTGTGAAAACACAGACAAGGAAATATTCCCTGCCCCAAAGAAATGAAATGAGTAAGACAAAGCAAACAGAAGCGTCTGGAAGGGAATGAACTTGGTTGCAGTCACACAGTGAAAAAGTTCTTGGCACACCTCAAGGTCTCTTGAATTTTTTGTGGTTGATTGATCTTTTTTTTTTTTAATAAATACAACAGTGATTTGAAATGGTATCCACAATGTCAGAAATCCCCTTTTCATCTCTTGTTATTGGTCCATAGCTGGAAATACTCCTTCTGTTGCATGAAGTGGTCTCACTGACCTGCTGTGCTCCCTAATCTCCCTCACCCCTCCACCTTCCCTGTGCTCTAGGAAAGGTGTGAAAGAACAGAGCATTTGTTATCTTGCATCAATAGCTGTTTATCAGAGCCAAATGAGCTCCAAAGTGAGGAAAAAGGGAGATACTTTGCAGTAGCTTAATTTATAGAGGAGGTAGCTTCTTTTGAAGGCCAGGAATTTGGTCTATTTTTTTAAATAATGAGCAGATCGAGTCATAAATCAGTTTGCCTAATGTCACAGATTGGTAAGAGGAATAGAAACAGTGGAGACCACAGACAAAGTGTGCTTTTATATTGCTTTTTCATCTGGTTTCCAGTTACCTTTTCTGCATATTTGTTTCCTCACCATCTTCCTGTCTCCCATGGTGGTATTTTGAAGTGCTACTGGACTCCTTTATGTAGGAGGTCTCCACCAAGGCAACTGAGTGAAGCTGTAGAAGTGCCACCAGCTCTGCTTTCTGATGGCACACAAAGATCTCTCTGCTTTCAACCCAGCTGCCTTCCCTTCTCTTTCATGCCTGGCACCTTATCTCCTACAATTATGTGGAAAAAATTGTAATTAGTACTGACTGTAATGCACGTGCACACACACACACACACACATATATATACAGTTTTGGGCCAAGATTTACACAAATAATATTGGATTTTAAAAGCTTTTTTCTTTATAGTGATTAGGTCCCTGTTTCCAAAGGCACTTTGGGGTCTCACTCATGCAGAAAGTCATGAGAAACCACCACAAGATGAAACAACAGCAAAGCTCAAGGCAGCAGTGCAGATTCAGGGGCTGAATTTGTGCCCACACACCATGAAACCAATCCTGCAGGGTGTAGTCATGATGGTCCCCATATTGGGGTGTTCTGTCACAGCAGTTGAGTGGTTCTGCCTGGTTTACAAATAATCTTTCATTGGGAAAATGACCTATTTTTTATACATTAGTATGAGGCTCCATCTGCATCAGTGGATTCATTCAGGCATTGTAAAATGTGTAAGTGACCATTTTCAAATTTAGTAGTACCTCGAGGAGTAAGTTAGGGTCATAGTCCCATTATACCAGGCATTGTAAAAACTCACAGGAGTTTTTCCTTGACAGGAAATTTCTCTTATCTAAGTATTCAAGAATAGCCAAATTTAGGAGGTGAAATAGTGGTGCAGAGAAAAAAATAATTTGCCAACGTCATGTTGCAAGACAATAGAAGAGATAAGAACTTAAACCATAGTCCTGATTCAGTGTCTTATCCAGAACCACTGTTGTGTTCCATAATTGAACACTGAGACTTAACATTATATTTAGTAGGAGACAAGGAATAAAATAGAACTGTACACCTTAAATCACCTTTCTGCTTTTTGTGATGCTCTGGACTTTCCTGCTGTTTGCCTAATATCTGGGCAAAGAGATGACTTGAGAAACGTGGACTTTTATTCTGGCCTAGTTATGGACTTTTAAATCTTCCTATCCTTTCCAGCATGGAGACTTTTGATTGCCTACTTTATGCCTGCCTCTGCCCCTTCTCACCAGAGAAGGTAATTTAGGCTCCTTGCCCTTGCTGCTCCTGGGCAGGGTATTTTTCACCCTGCTTTTTGTATTGCCTTGTGTGGATGGTGCTCTGTAGTGCAACACCTCCACTCTGAGCCAGCTGCTGGTCCTTTACAGGTCCTTTTGCAGAGCATGATTTTTTTCCTGCAGGTTTATCTCCTCTTGCTGTCTGCATGCCTTTTCCAAGGTTGGATCTTTCCTGTCCACTTTACAAACCAGAACCTCTCCTGTTGGCTGGAGTAAGTGAGCCACAAATGTGCCTTTAATGAATGAACATTTAACAACTCCAAGTTGTGTGTTGATATGTGGGTTCTTGGGTCAATAACATGAACATGATGCTCATATTTTGCTGCTTAACTTCTAGTCCAAGGCCTCTGTTCTGTCACAGGAGTCATGGCAATTCATGGTTGGCTTTGTGTTAACTCCTGTCAAGAGTGTGTGTTTTCTATGTCCTTTCTTCCCAGCAAGACAGCAAAAGCCCCACCTTTATTTTCTCTGTCCTGCTCCCTGTGAATAGGTTTGTTTATGGGCTTCATTGTTGTTACTCTTGCTCCAGTGCTTGAGCAGATTTGTAGACTCAGAAATGTAAATGCTGCTTTCTTTGCCTGTTTAATCATAAATTCTGTTCTGGTGTGTGTTCTGCCTGGCTGACCACTGGTGCTGTGCTTCTGATACATTTATTGGGGAATAGCAAAGGAGCCAGAGTCTCTGAAACTACACTCCCTCCTTGCCAGGGACATTTTTTGCAGACATGCTGCAGGTTCTGCTCCTCTCCATTTCAGCACGAACACAAGCTGGTTTCTTGGCCTCTTCCACCAAACTGTTCCATTTAGGGCTTTGAGGTTTTACAATACAGCAGAAATTAAAGGGTCCTGATGAGCTCTAGAGTCCTTCCTTACTGTTTTCTGTAGCTCCTTCCTCACTAAAACAGAAGGGCTGAAACAACATGGGAATGAATTAACGGTGGGGGGATGGCAAAAACAGGAGCAGGACTACAAAGCAGTGACTGCTGTGCAATGCAGTGTGAAGAATTTCAGGGTAACAGCATTGACAGTGCCTGAATTAGGAACTGGAGGATTTAGGAGGAGAAATGTTCCTCTGTAGAAGATCAAGATTTCCCTTTGTATTCTGTTTCTCATCCTGTGCTTAATGTTGGTAACACCCAAAGGAAATCCCTGTTTTCTCCTTCATCTACAATCAGACATGCTGTATTTCACAAGTACCTTTCAAGTAACTAAAGCAAAACAAACCATTTTGTGATTACTCCTGTCTTTGAACGTAGATTTTTTGGGTTCAGACACAGATCTCCATGAGCACTGTCCTTACACTTTGTGAATCCTGAGGACTTTTTTGCAAGAAGGCAGCTCTAGAGATAGACTGCCATATTTCCAGCTCATGAACTCAGCTATGCTGATCTACCCACTGGTGGCATTTTAAGTTCTTCTCCTGATACATATGTTTTGAAACTTGCATGACATCTGCGAGCACAGAAAACCAGGTGTGGTGTGATGAAGATATGGACTATGTTACTTGGCAAGTTATATAACCTTAAAATCTGTCATAGGAACATAAAGTATTGGAATTTAAAGATGGAGTATTTGTAAGTCTAGACTAGGTGTTTGCTTTTGTTTAGAATAAACGTTTGGATGTTTTTGCAAAACGACTGGAATTATAGATGTTCTGTTAAACCCTTCAGCTTTCCCACTTGGTTGCTTTATGAAATTCCTCAGGGTTTTCCCATCACATAACATGGTGGGCTTTTCTTTGGCAGCTCTGTTGTGCTACAGTTTTCCTCAGAAAAACCAAGCCTTTGGTAAATTGCATCCCAGCAGGATGCAGGGAAAGAGGAGATCTCTGTAGCTTCTCTTCCTGATGGAAACCAAACCCTAAGCTTCATTACTGCACCTTTGAAGACAAGTGAGAGAAGCAGTTGCTAAAATTGCCAAGCAAACCCAAAGTGTGATTGCTGCCACGTTTGACTTTGTCAGCAGTGAAGACAAGCGTGTTGTGAGCCTGGACGTGTGCTCTTGCCTGGATTGGGGAATAAGTACAAAAGATGGTGTAGTTTCACAAACTGAAAGGAAGGGGAGCTCTTTAAAAAGCAGACAAGCTCAAACACCAGGGTTAAATGTGAGCTTTGAGGGGTAAGTCAGGTGAGGGGGCAGCTGAGGTTCTCAGCTTGCAGCACCAGCAGCAGTTGCACATTAATGAACCATTTTGCTCGGTTTTGTGCTGCCTGTGTCAGGCTCTGCAGCTCCTGCTGGTTCCCCAGGACAGCAGAGACACCTCCCTGCCATTCCTTGGCACCAACCAGGCTCCCAGCATCACTGAGGAGCAGGAGCAAGGGTTGTCCAGGCGGCAGTCCAAGAGGATGCAGCTTTCCCAGTTTAGGGTATGTATGATCTTAGAAGTAAATACAAAAGTCTGCTTATTTTACTGACCATTTTCCCTTTCCTTTTTTTTTTTTTTTATGTGTGCAGTACACATCTCATTTGGAACCAGTTCCAAATGATGGTGTTTAGCCTTTTCGTGTCATGCCCACCTGCTATTTTTCAGACATTTCAGAAAATTACTGGTTTCACAATAGGATTGCAACATATGTCAGAGGGACAGGGACATTAGGACAAAATTGAAGAGGGAGGAAAACATGAATGCATCCAGAGCTGTTATTTCATGTTAATATGCAGATGTTTTTTATTGCATAAAGACGTGGGGAACCATGTGGAACTTGCTCTCCTCATTCCTTTTGTCCCAGTCCCATTCCCCAGTTTTGCATTATGTCTGATTGTTGCATTTTCTTGTAACCAAGAGTGTGTGTAATCCTTGAGGCACCATCTGTTTGCATTGTGCCTGTGTGAAATACCACCATGGGACCTGGCACACACGGCCCCTGAATGCTCTGATGACACTTTAACAGCCTGATGAATAGGGCAGTTCTGCACTTCTTGGTACTCCTGGGTTCAGAGCATGAACAAAACAAGCTCCAGCCCAGGGGGCTCTCAAATGCTCTGCAGTCAATAGGAATTGGTGCTGCTTTGGAAGTGTAGGTGAAGATTGCAGCAAGGCATGTGTGTTGTTACAGAAGGTTTCTGTTTGGAGTATATTTGGAAAGAATGTATATTTTCCCTTGTAATGCAGTGTGAAGACACAATTCCTATTGCTCATTTCGGCTGAGTTAGAATCTGACCCGGCTGCCTTTGAGCTGTGGCTGAATTAGCTCCTGAGTCAGTTATAATCCACTTCTGAAGTGTGATAGGAATCCCATTTTCCCTGGCCCATTTTTAGCCCATTGTCAGTAATTCAACATGATCTTCAATAAAGATATGACAAACTCAATTTTCCCCCATTACAATTGCCTTTTTAAAGCAATTACATTTTTCTCAGACTGTATTTCTTGGTTTGTTTTGCATAGCCCAAAACTCAAAGCCACAAAAGAATAATCAACAATATTTAGGTGTTTTGGAGTTCACACTTCGTGTGGTTGTGTATGTCAGCATCCTCTTCTACAATGCAGTAGATCAGAGATGAAGCATATACAAAATCAGGCTTATCAAAGATCTCTCTAATATTTAAAGAGAAAAAAAAGAATATATATTTTAAACCACATGTTTTCAGAATCAAAGCTGAATTTTGTCTGTTCTAAGCTTTCCATTTTCTTTCAAAAAAACCCCTATCTCTGAACTTAAGTTATAAAAATGATGAAGCATCATTGTGAACGTCTGTAGAAAGAAAAAATAGGACACCACTTGAGGGCAGCAAATGCTCAGCTTCTCTCTGACTATAGCACAGTATCATGAGGCTGCAGAAGACTGTACTTTTATTTTCCATTCATTTATCTTGTAATTTTTGATTTGTCTTACAAAAAGCATTGTTTCCAAATAATTGCACAGATAGAAAGATTTTTTTTTATTATTGCTGCAAAAATAAAAAGAAAAAGGGGAAATTTTGTTCTGGGTTTTATTTTTGCTTTGGAATTCAGCAAACATATGAAGATGCATGGAAGTTTTTTGAAGGTGGAAGAAAAGGGGTCCAGCAGTAGAAGCTCATTTTCACCAAATATGTCCTAGGAATTTTACATGCCATTTGAGCAAAGTCTTCACACAAGAACATAAAGAAAAAACATATGAACTTAAAAAAAACCCAACAGTATAAATGATAATGTGAGATCATGTAACTTTCAGATACCTAAAGAATGAAGACAGTGTCAAAATACACATTTGAGATGTCAGATTAAATCTGCACAGAGCCTTTAATCCTAGCATAGACTGAATTCTTACAGAACTTGATTTCACAACCGTATCTTTCCCCAAAAAATGCTCAGTTTCAGAACGCAGCAAAATGATAAAATGCAATCCATCATCTGGAGCTAAATTTATGCCTTTGTGCTCCCTTAACAGTTTTAGAATTTAGATGCCAAGTAGAGATCTTTACCAATTAGGGTAACAGGCTGATCAGCCAGGAGGTTATTTGGGAACTTGATGGAGAAGCCCATGGGGGATTTTTTTGTGATTAATGGGGAAGATGAAGAAGTACCAGTTTCAGTTTAGTTTTTTATTTTCTTCCTAGTGCCACCTTTCCCCAGCTGACTCATTTTGCACCTTGTCTTGTACCAGTTGCTGCCTTCTCTGTACAGACCTTTTGTCCTCATTGAATGTTTCCATTCCCCTGCCCTGCAGTTTGAACTGCTCCCCCTCAGCCCCTTGCTTCCTCATCCTCTCCCAAGCTCCTTTTCCATGCCAGCTGGAGTTCTCCTCCTCCCCCTTGCTGAAGCACCAGGATGGGAGCAAGCAGAGTGCATCAGAAATCACTTTCACCTCCTCTGCTCCGTGCTTCAGCATCCTCAGCTTGTTGGAAGATGTCAGGGCAGGGATGTCCTGCTCAGCCCTGTCAGCTGTGACTCTGTGTGAGTATTTTGGGACCTTGTACAGCAAAACCTGAGCAGATTTTCACAGGGGCTGCAAATATCAGTGCTGTGTTCACCCACATTTTTGCTAAACTTTAATTTCTGGCCAAAAGCTCGGAGTTGCTGGAGAGTTCTCATTTTATGGTGGCATTTATTTTAATGTTAGAGAAAAAAGTGAAGTCAATTTACCATTTTCAGAAACGAGTGAAATGCATAAGCCAACTAAAAATATATCTGCATACAGAAATAAAATTCAAATTCAATGCTTAATGCAATTCAGCACCATAATAGGCAATTTCAGTTCATGTGAACAAAGCTGATGAGGTTTAATTGAAGGCAGGCTTATGTAATTGAAAATGTGAAAGGTGCCTTACCTGTAGGTATTGCCATTGGTGTTACCTCTGCTCTGTTTCTCTTGTCTGAGGTCATATTTTCCCATGGGTGCACAGGAATACTGAAAGGGGATAAATGTCTCTGTTTCACAGATGTAAACCCACCACTCAGAAACACTGTTGGTCAGAGTGTTCAAGATTTGGCACCGCTTTTGCATTTTTAAATTTTCAGCTTTTTTTAACCCAATCTGTGAGAAAGAAGCTGTCTTTTCCACCGCGCCTTTGCATTGTCCCTCCCACTGAAAGTAAACTGGGGCTCACAGACCACTCTTCTAAAAATCAGGGTTTAGTTGTTTCAGACGAAGTCTGCAGAAACTGGCCATTACTGAAATGCTGGTTTTTTACCCTATCTTGCACAGGAAATCTGTTTCAGAGCCAGAAATACAGATTGAATCTCAGGACTTCTACACCTTTGGTTCAGCAGCAAGACCATCTGTCACTTCTAATTCCTGCTAGGAAAAAGATGATCTAGTTATCTTTGATGGAATAGTTCTGAATTTGCAAGCTACATTCTTCTCCTTTTCCCTAATTAGATTTTCCTCCCCTCCTACATACTGGAATCTCTATTTGAAGGTTCAGCCTTGGATGAAGCTAAACCCCAAAAGAATGATCCCTTTTTAATTGCTCCCCCCTGGATATGATATAAACTTGCAAAACATGCTAACTCCTCTCACCAAAGCAATCTTGACTTGGTTCCAAAAGGGAGAGAAAACAGGTGAATTCCTTGTCTCTTTAGATTTCACTAAGGATATGCAGAACTTTTGCTCCATTTTAGGCTTGATATATGTTTTGGAAGGTAGGAGATTTATAAGGAAGGGCTGGATATTTTTTCAGGCATGTCTACATCTTAACCAGCATCTGCATATCATTCCAAGGTTACTTTCAAATCTTCTGGATTCTCACTCAGCTTTGTTTGACTCTCAAAGGCGAAGCACTCTTTCTCATAGGACCATTAAATCATGAGAGATTCTCATTCATAATGAGGAAAAAACCTGATTTTTTTTTGCTTTGGAGAAAACCATCCTCATCTTCATCTGGGTAAAGAGATGTTTCCTGAGATTAAAATGTGTTCAAGCTTTCACACATGTGTTTTCTTGGTGTGAACTGCAGATAAAAAGCACATGATATAATTTCATCCTTTTGCACTGTAGGTGAGGGAATGTCTCAGGCTGTTCCACCCAGCCATTGTTTTTTCCCACCCACGTACACATAAACACATTCCTGAAGCTCAAACTCAGCCATGTTTCTGTAGTCCAGAGAATGTCTCTGCTGTTAAATTTTAATGAAAATGAGATTGAAATTTTAGGGATTAATGACCACTTGGCAAAAATTCAGCTGATATCTACTTTATCTGCACCACTTCTTGCAACCTCCCTTCTCCAATGAATAACTGAAAGGGATGGAGGAACTAAAAGCTGTTTCTAGGATACAATGTGCAGCACTTCCTACTCTTGGCTCACTCCAACTTCAACCTCTCAGCTCTGTCATTTTTTTCTGTCTATGAATTTAAAACAGCTTTTGCCACCAGATAGTGAAGTGGAAGCAATAGCATTTGTCCCAGCTGTGAGTGGGATAACCTTGCTACTGTGGTAAAATCGAAGGGGCTGATCTTCACATGGATTTTGCATTAAGGTAATTTCCACACCTTACTTATCCTGCAGTTTGGGTAAAACCTCTCCTGCAGTGAGTTCAGAGGCTTTGTGTGTGTATGTGAGAGCACATATGTGTCTGTGCAAAGCATGGCTTCTCTGCATTGGCATTCCAGCTGGCAGTTCCTGGAAAGCCACCCTGCAGCTCCAAAAGCTTCTGCAAAAGGGAAATAATGACTGATGTGGCCTCCATCCTGCCACTCGTACCTGTGCTGTCCTTTCTGTGCTCCAGCATTGAGCACAATGCAAAAGAGATGGTTGCTTTTTTTGTAATCCCTCTTTGAAGGGGTAAAAATTTCCCTTTTTTGGGCCAGTCCAGCCGAGGGAAAGAAAGGTCTTTTGAACTGTGTTGCCACAGGTTCATCTGGGTATAAACACTTTGGGTACATTGATCCATTGTAAACTCCTGGAACAGGAACAGGATGCAGGTATGCTGGACAATTATTATAAAACAATTGCTGCTCTATATCCAGCCACTTTACAGATTTCTGGTGTCCCCAAGATATAGGTGCTGGTTTCATGTTCTTGGCAGCCCTCCACACCATAAGTCAGGGTCCCTCTTTTTGACCAGGAGCTGGCAGGAGGCTCACAGGTCAATGGTGAGGGCCTATGGAGAAAAGTTTCGCTCAAACTGGAAAACTGAAGAGATTTTTCTTTTTGTCATTTTAGCTCTGGAGACAAACCTCCTCACCAGCATTTTGCACTTGCAGTATATGATTACTCTGAGATTTAGGAAGCAAACAAACAGTAATCATTAGGAGCAGTTTATTAAACAAAATAAATTTCTCCTTGTGCTGTTGACTAAAGAGTAGGCAATTTAGCTGTTCCTAATTATGAGGTTATGCCTAGATTTTTCTAAACTGAAATGACAGTTTATATGTTTGTTTTTTTTTTTTTTTTTAGGTATGCAGTCACTTTTTGGGGGGTTTTACACAGATGAACTCTTTGATAACTCCTCTGTCCACAAGTACCACCATGTGCAAATGATTGAAAATGGTGGTGTAAGTGATTGAAAATTGTGTTGTAAATCTTGGTGCTGCTTCCAGCAAATTGCTGAGCCTTGAATACGTAGCACATACCCACAGTATTTCATACCTGCCTTGATTTTGTAACAGAGGGGTGTTTTTTCTCAGCCAGTTCAGTCAGATACACACATTCACTCCAGGCCCATGTTTGGGATGGTGAAATGAAATAGTTCCCATAGTTATTCCTAGAAGTTAATTAGCTGTGACAGTGGGAAAGTGACCACCTCATGATTCTTGGATATTTATAACAAGGCTGTCACTTGCTAGGTTAGTCAGGTCATAGAGGAGACAAGAGTGTGAAGTCAGGTTTCTGGCAGCACACAGAGCTGAACCTGCATCATTGTGCTTCCTTGCCACTGCTTAGATGTTGGCAGGAAGGGTCTCTTGGTGCAGAGTTTGTCACACTGCACCAGCTGTGCTCCCCACCTCTGGGAATCGCGGCTTCGCTGCGCCCTGTGGGCTCATCTGCCTTTCCTTCCTCACATGCCTTGAGAGCCTGGCCTGGGGTTAATGAAATGGAGATGTCTTTTCTGCTCCTGCTTTCAGGAGCTCAGAGTCAGACTTCCAGGGGCAGAGCAGAGCTGTGGCACAGGGAGGTGACAGAGGACAGGGAGGACGGTCACGGTGCCATCCCTCAGCTGCAGTGGCTGCACCACCCTGCTGCCCATCTGCACCACGTCCTGGTTGCTCCATGGGGGACAGAGAGACAGGTTTGGTTTTGTTTTTGCCTCTACTTTGTGTATTCACCAAGTGGCACCAGGTCCTGTCATGCCTCAGGACTTATCTTAGCTGTGCAGTTCCCTGATGCATGAGGAGATGTTTGTTTGACTCTCCAATTTTGACACATAATCAAGACTTAATGTACTAAATGTGTTCACTGTAAACTGGTATCAGCACAGCTGAGCATGACCCGAGCAGCTGGGAATATTTCTGAGAGCATTTTTTGTGGTTTTGAGAGTTAAAAGAGCAAAAGAGTTACACCAGCAGGGGAAAAAATACCTCTAAAATTACATGTTTTGTGCAAATCAGAGGTATTTTATTGGTAATGATAGACTAACCTGGAACAGATTATTTCGAAGATCTGTCTCATTTAGAGTACCATTTATAAATGTTGTCACTGCTCAAAAGAGATATCTCACACTAAGAAAACTGTGAGTTACCATCATGACAAGGAGAAAGCACAGAAGTTCATTTTTGTCTGTCTGTCATTGTGGTCCTTCAGTTTTAGCAGGAAAAAAACTTTCATACAACTTCAGCATGATTTGCAGAGTGTCATTTCTCTATTAAAATTTCCTGCCCATAGTGTGCCAAATGTTGTAGTGGGCTTGTCATCTGCCCAATATTCTTCAGAGAAAGCAGCTGACTGTTTGCTTTCCTAATTATTTCTTCTTCTAATATTGTTTCCTCAGAGCTAGCTTGAAGGGGGAACAAACCCCAACTCTCTCTATATATATGTATAATCAAGTAAAACCAGACATTTCTGTCACCAAAAAAAAAAAAATAAAAAAAAAAAAAAAAGTAAAGCTTTGGAACAAACAACAAGTTTCATGTAAATTTCTCTCCCTTAAAACTGGAAATATTTAAATAAGCATTTTCTGAGAAGTATTTAATTTTATTTTACTGAAAGGTGGGACACTGCTTTTTGCACTGCTACGTACCCCCACTGGAGAGCCAAACTGGGAAACTGCCAAACCTCTCATACCTGCAGTGACAATGGGGAGCCATATCAACTCACACAAACACATATTTAACTAAACTGTTCAATTGAATTCTAATCTCCAGCTAATCGCTAAGGTTAAAGAAAAAAATATCTCCCTATTCATGTTTTATTTCTAAAAAATACCTTTGTGAGGTAATACAAGTGCATGAATGGATGAGAGACTCAAGCACAATACACTGTCTACAAAGCTAAATGAGCTAGGGGGGTCACATTCTATTAAATATCTCACCCATGAAACTCTCAGTTAAAAAGAAACTTTAAATAGAGTTTAGACAGTCACTGAAGGGCCTTTTTTGGGGAGTTCTCAAGGTTGAAGGTGATACAAAGGTGTGGTTTTGTTTTGCTTCACTCCAAGCCTCCATAAGCCACACAAATCACTGAGATTACAATAGAAATACCAGTGGGCACCAATTTATGTGTAGTTGGGTACATTTTGTGTTCAGAACAGGGCTGCAACCTCCTGAATGAAGTGTGTGTGTGTGTTGTAGGGCACAGAGAGACCTTTCACCCTTCCTGCTGCAGGACTATGTGCAGAAGAAAGCATGTCACCCCTGAGTCTGGGCATCAGGCTTGGCATCTCCAGTGTGACTGCCAGTACCCAGCTTAAATTCTTCTCAGTATGGCTGTGTGGGACAGATCACAAAAGGAAAGATGTGCTTCTTCATTGACTTATTTGGGGGCCTATTTGAGGTTAATAATGGGGGAAATGTGGGGTTAAAACACACTCATTCCTCAAGTCAGGACTTGTAACACATCCCCTCATCATCCTCTGCAAGTTGAATGGGTGCCCTGCCATGGTTTTACCAAGGCAGCACTGATATTCCTGGTAAAAGCCTCACCAGGAGAAGGTATCTACCTGTTACAGAACCAAAATAGAATTTCACATGAGGATGCTGTGGAGCAGTGATGATGAACGATACCTCTGGGTACAGCTTCTTCCCAAGCACAGCTGCTCAGGTGTCTTGTTCTCCAGAAATGGGTTTGCAAAACAGAAGGGTCTCCCCTGGACCACCCCTCACAGTTTCAGGTGCTTATCCTCTGGGTCTGAGTTCCCATCATTTTTGCAGACCCTGAAGGCCAGTCTGATCTGTGCTAATGGTTGGCTGGAAAATCCCACAAAACTCTCTGCGAGCAGGGTGGCTCCCCTTGGTGGATTTCAAGACATTCCTCGCAAGTAGCTCTTTCTCCTTCTGGCTCTCCTCCCTGCACAGCAAGGCTGGGCGTATCCTTGATTTCACCTGGCAGTGAGAAATACTGGCACTCACTTTTAACTGAAGGGACTCTCCCTGACCCAGGTTTTATGCTTGTGTGGAAACCCTGGCAGCAAAAATAATTTCCCAGTGTCTTCCCATTTGTCCTGTTACTTCACCGTGTCTCTAAATCTCACCTTTCTCGGTGTGAATAGGCTGATGTGACCTTCTTGGCAAACACTTGTTGAAGATTGGAGCCAACAAAGTGTTGTGGGGGGCTATCGAATGTCTCCGAGGTAAGGCATGCATAAAACATGAGCCCAGAGTCGTAAATAACTCGGCTCCTCTTCATTTATTTTAAAATAATGACGGTTGTTTAACTGGCTTAAAAGGGTTACTCTTTCACCCCTAGCTTGTTCCGAGCACCGTGGGAAAATGACACGAGCACTGTTTAGTTTGAGGGATGTAGTCATGCAAAACCTCTGCTGTACCTTCTGGAGGAAGCTGGAGTGTTTCAAGAAATAATGAAGGTGTGAATCATCAGAATTCTGAGTTGTCTGATAAGGAAATCTTTTAATCTTGTGTAGCAATGCAAGGGCTCCGATTGCTGCAATTCTCTTTTATAAATTGTGCAATAAAATGTGGAATAAATCATTGCAAAAGAATCCAGGATTATCAGCAGTCTTTTCCTTTGATACCAGTATTTCTGACCGGCGTTCTTTAAAGGCTTTTACTTGTTAGTTTAGTTTTAGGAGACAAATAAAGTAATTAGTGCTCTTTCTTTTTTTTTTCCCATTTTATGGTCTGTTCTTGGCACACTTAGAAAACATTGAGCTTGAACAGTTAATTTTCAGTTGTGCCCGTTAGCAGGAATTATTTCCATTTTTCAGAAACAACATAAGAAAACAACCAGGATGAGATACTGGTTTCATTAAAAGTAGATGCAAAGGATGAGGTGTTTAGTTGCTTCAGTCCTCTTTTTTTTCTTAATTTTAATATATTTTAAGTATTCAAAACATACTAAAATATATTCAGTTTTGTATGTGTGTGTTTAGTCAACAAAACCCTCAGGAGTTCCATTTTGAAAAATATTGTCATTGTTTCTGGAATTTGGCTCCACATGCTCTGTGTGTTTTTACAGGACAACATCTCTGGTCTTTTACCAAGGTTTTACATTTTTTATTTATACAAAAACCACACAATGCCATGGGATGTCAAGAAGGTGAACAGCTTGGTAAGATTTAGGCTTTTTGGGGGTCCTTTCAAGATCAAGAAATATATACAATCAAGTAAATAAATAGGAAACCTCAGAACCCAGCTTTGATATGTGTCTCTTCTCATAATGTACAATGAGACTCTGATTAAGCTTTATCAATTCATTGATCACTTCCTAGGCAGCAGATGCCCATTGGCTAGAGAGGAAACCAAAGATTTGTCCGCTGCTACTTTGACTGTGGATGGTAAAAATATAATATCAGAAAAAGTCCTGCTGCAAAAGACTGGAATAGTGGAACTAGAGATGAAGAATGAGCTGTAGCCATAAAAAAAATCGAGCTTGAAATGTTTGGGTTGGGCTCTGTTGTTATTTATTCACCAGTTCCTTGCTCAGGTTGCTGCATGTCCCCTCAGCCTGCCCTGGGTGGGAGCTGCAGGGTAAGGGGCAGCTCTGCTGGGTGCCCATGAGCATCCTCCATGCACACTGGTTTCTAAAGGCTGCAAGAAGGTGGAGAAGCACTTTTTGGAAACAGCATGTCCACTTGTGCTTTTGAAGTTTGTTGTTTTTTTTTAATTGATGGAACACCTTTTACAAATATTTGATGAGTGTGCAAAATAAATGCAAAAAAATGGCATTAATGGTAAGATTGCTTATGGTGCTTTATTATTCGGTCCATTTGCTTCACACAGGAAGTTATTCAGTAAAATACCTTTGTGTGCAGATTAGGGATGTGTGACACACTCCAGCTAATTGTCTGGTTGTGCAGCTCAGACCAGGGTCAGGCTGCCTGGCCTCTGTCACCTCCCTCCCCTCATACAGCTGTTTACAGCCAGCAATTGGCTTGGGAAGCAACACACAGCCCAGCCTCTGCTCGTGGGTCAGTCTTCCTTGTGTGACCTCTTCCTACAAATAATTCCCAGGCTGGCTTAGGAAACTGCTTTGGATGCTGGAGGGAGGAAGCCAAGTGACTGTGAGTGGATAGCTGAGGATGAGCTTGGTAGTGGAATGGGAAGGCTGCCTCTGCCAGGCATGGTTATAACTCCTGGGGCTCAGAGGTGTGGCAGACTGACAGCAAAATGTCCCTGGGAGGGCAAGAGAAGTCCTGAAGGTGAGCTGAATTAGGGGTGGTGGAGATGCTTTTGTGGAAGAGGAAAGAAGACTGAGGAGAATACAAGAAGTAGCTGAATCACAGCATCCACCTGGTTTCTGTGCAGTCCATGGGCTTCACGGGAGGACTTGACAGGCCTGAGCACTTCTCATGGATCCTGAAGTGCTGAGATGGAAAAGGATCTGTGAGGAGAAGGGAGCTCCCTCTGTGCAGCTCTGTCCTGGGGCGAGGCCACCTGGCCTTGCCTGGAGCTCTGAGATGCTGGGGTGAGGTCACCTTGCTCTTCTCGTGATCTGAGAACATTTATGGTCCCTCTCATGTTGCTGCAAAAATGAAATGGATGCCTGTGCATGTGTGATCCCAATCTGTCTGTGATGGGCTTTAAATACCCTCTGATTCAGACACAGTCTCATGCAGCACTTGGGACTCTGTGTGAATTGCTTGATTTCCCCTTGGGTTTCTTTAAACCTGAGGCAATGGCACGGCAATCTCAAGATAACCTGGTGTAGAAAAATAATAGAGATGCTTCTGTTGTTCCCTTGCCATTTTTACTTCCTTTCTTTTTCTTCGAAACCACCGGTTATTTCCCTGTAGAGCTATGAAATAACAGGAAACAAGAACACCCCAGCTAGGCATCATCTCTTCTGCAGAACTACAGGAGATCACATCCTGCAAAAAGGTTAATGAGGAACTGAGACTTTTTTTTTGGTCAGGATAAAGAGAATTCTTCTCTTCTTCCTGGTGCATTCGTGAAACCTTTTGGGAAATGGTATAGTGTATTTTTAGTGTAAAATTAGGCTAGAAAGGAGTTGCAAAAAGCTGTACCATCAGCTCTAGATTTGATACATCCAACATTCAGCAGCTGCAGGTTTTCTTGCTTCCTTTTTCATTGAAAAAATGAAAGAGAAGTCCTCCTCCATGCAGAAGGCTTTAGAAAATATCCCTCTTTTCTCATTTCCTCATCAGACTCTCCCTAGAAAATTCTGGGACTGAACACTGATCTTGCTGGACACGCAGAGCACACAGTTCAAGCCTCACTTTCCATTGCAGAGAGGACTTTTGTGGCTCAGTGCCCATTGCCATTCCCCTGCCTTCCTCTCCTGCTCTCCTGGCCCTCGGAAGCTGCTTCCAGGGCTGCTACCATGCACACTCAGAGATTTTTTTTTTTTTCCCAATCTCTGCCTTTTAATTACATGTCCTCCTTTTCAAAAGGCTGGATGTTTTGAGATAATGA
This sequence comes from Rhipidura dahli, assembly GCA_013399225.1. Lineage (NCBI taxonomy): Eukaryota > Metazoa > Chordata > Aves > Passeriformes > Rhipiduridae > Rhipidura > Rhipidura dahli. The sequence goes on from VXAC01001025.1 coordinate 404,455, forward strand.
AATCTTTCCACAGGTCATGCTGCCTTCTCTTCCTCTGGATTCCTCTATTAACAGAAAGCTACCGGTTTCCAGAAGGAAATTGTCTTGATTTCTTTATAGCCTCAATCTGTTCTCACCAAAGCCACTGGCAAACCTTCTGTTTATTTTTCAGGGATACAAAAACTAAGCCAAATGCCATCAGGCAGAGATCAGCACACATGCTGAACCACGAGCAAGGCCTGGGGAGCCCAGTTAAGTAATTCATTACAGCTTCCTTGAAATTCCTCACTAAATAGGTTTGGGGCTGGTTTTTGCCAGAAATGCTAGCTTGCTGAAGTGGAAACATTTTGTGGCAATGTACCAATTTCTGTTATCTGGAAGGTTATTTTTGGGTCCCAAGTGAAATTTTATGGGGAGAAAAGGAGGCAAAGAAAGGACTTTTTATCTGTGATACTGTGCTGAACAAATGTAGCTACCATAGCTTCTGGGCTAGAATTGCTTACAGTTGTCTGAACACATCTGGGCAGATGGACTTGGCCCTTGATTTCAGGTGTCTAAATTGAAAAGCATTTGAAAGAGTATTGGAAGGGGATTGGACAGGATGATCTTGAAAACCCAACCAAGCCAAACCACCCTGTGGCTCTATGAAGTCTGTACATTTGTGATGTGTAATTGCTAAAAGTTCCTGTTTACCTCTGGTTATGAAAAATGTTGGAGTTGAGAGGGCCATCAACCTGAGGGAAGTAGGAGCATCATTTAAGCTCAGTATTTTCATATTTCACTTGAATTCCATGTCATGATGAAGTGTGACATTCCCTGTCACAGGGCACAATGTTAATTCAATGCTCAGAAGGCACTTAGGGACATCACAGAAGAAGATCATGTCAAGAAGTATCAGCAAAAGCTGCTCCTAGCTTTAGAAATAACTGGAAACTGGGCAGTTGTGTTGAATTAAATCCATGCCATCTTTACTTTGTCCTTACACCTTTCTCTGGGTGTGTGGTCACTGTACAAGACAGAACTCTGAGCTGGATGAATATTTAGTTCAGTCTGATGCAGCAGGGCATTTCATGCTGTTTTAAAGCAAGCATGAAGGCACCAGGGAAAATAATTCCTGCCCCCTTCAGCTGTGCCTGTTCTCTGCAATTAGCACTGTGTGTCTGTGGCTGCACTGGCTCCTGCAGCTGAGATCTTCCATGAGGCTCTGGAGGTGTCAGTAAAGGAAAAATGATAATGGAGTCGCGAGGAGTGCTGAGGCTGGAACAAGACCAAATACCCATCAGCATTCCACTGGTTTTGATCCATCACTGACAGTAAACCAAAGTCAGGGCTCCACATTAATAAAGGCATTCAGATACCTGAAGCTCACCAAAATCTCTGTGAGTGAAAGGTCTGAACATTTTTGTAATCTGTGTCGTAACGAAGTCAATGAATAATGTTTGGGTTAAATCAGAGTGTTGATTTGGCCAATTCGGGCTTGATGGGAATACAGGAAAGTTATAGTTATTCTCAAAATGTTTAAAATATTGTGTGGTTATCTTGCTTTTGAAACACCACTATCAGCTTACCTCCCTGTTGTGTTGCATTGTGCTGCCACAGGCATTACACAAGCAAAAAAATGAAGTAACTAATGATGAATGCTGGTACTCCAACATAAAACAGATCAAGATTTGCCTTGCATGTTGATCACAATTTTATTTATAAGTAGGACATATTCTAAATATTAATATAAGTGATCTACTTTGCCCAACAGTATAAGTATGAAGTTCCAGGTTTTTTGCTTAAATGAGTCCCCATCTGTTGTATCCATGGTGATAGCAAGACTTTTGTTCTGATTCCTTTTAAAATCAGTGCTGTGATTCTTGGTGATTTTAAAACTGCTTTCCAGTGACTCTGAAAATTAATGGTTAATCAAACCATCTCTGGTCTGGCTCAGTTATTTATGTGCATGCACCCATTATTAAGTAGCAATCTACCTCCAGTAGCAAAACCTTTCATTGTGGTTTGGGTTCTTGTGTTGTGTCTGTAGGGATAGGATAATCTATTTGAAGAGAATCTGATGAAATTGCACCAAAGCTTTCTACATCCTTTATTGGGAAATTGAAAGGTCAAGCTCTTTCTTTGTAGGGATTACTGGCTCCATACAACCTCAGTAGTAGGAGTGAGCAGTAGGAATGAGGGAGTGGGGTGATAAATCAGAGGAACTCTTGCTTCAATAAATCTCTCTCTTACAGCAATTTGCTCTTGGAAGGGTAGTTAGGGTTTGTCTATCATTCTATCTTTTCTGGAAATTTTTGGGTTAAAAAACCCCAAACATAAAGTAAAAAAATGTGACTAGATGGGAAAAGAGAGATTATAAAGGAAAGGTGTCCCCATGTGCATGTTTCAGAGGGAAGGAGAGAAGAAGGTGGGAGATATAGGAAGGTGTGCAGAAGAAATACCTTGGAAAGCAAGTGAGAAATATTCTCAATTTTGACAGCTGTAGAGTGGGAAAACTTTGGTTTCCCACCCCACATGAGGGATCACATGGAGCATTATGCCAAGGGGACCAACAAGAGCCTGGGTTAGCCCAGGGTGTGGGACATGCCAGTGGGAAAATCAGTGCGTGACTGCTCCAGCTCCTCCTCTTCTGTCTAGAGACTTTTTCCCCAAGCTTGGACTGAATCAAATTAATACATGTCTGATAGGAAACTTGAAAATCTTCCTGGTATTCATCAGGAACTGCAGGTTTCCAGGAACCTTGTATTGCCAGGCTTGGGCTGAACAAAATGAGGAAGTACTCCAGAGATTTGCTGTGCTGTAATTTGCCCTTGAACAAAAGTGAAGCTTAAAAAAGGTTTAACAAACCTTCACACTTTTCAAATACTTCTCTGGGGTTCTGGTCTCCCACTTGGGTGTATACATTGAAGATGAGGAGGGAGAAGGCTGCACTGTGATTAATCCCCCTGACAAGGTCACCTGGATAAAATGTTCTTGACTGGAATAAGCCAGCGAAGGGTCTGCACTGATGCCAGATATCTGGTTTGTTACTAACATACATTAACAGTGATTGGCAGGTAACCTGAAGTCTTGTTTCTGTGGCTGTGCAGGGCTTTTAAAGTTTCAAATAAACAGATGAAGGTTTTCTCTGTTTCCTCCTCAAGTGAATGTGCGAAGCATTTGGCTCTGGCCATTCCTCACACTTGCCATGAGAGAGCTCTTCTCTGAGCCAGTGATGACAGAATGTGGTCCATTTTTTAAATGGGGATTTGCAAACTCAAACACATTCACAAATCAAGTTCAGTCAGGGGATTCCTCACATTCCTGCCCTGAATGGTCTCCAGACTCCATGAAAAATACAACTGGTCTGCACTCCATATGACCATGTTTTTTTTATTTTGCTCAAGGGGACGTCAAATGATAATCACTGTCAGCCAGTTTCACAAATGCCTAGAAATTATTCTCAAAGTCAGTGCTATCAAGCTGGAAGGTTTCTAATATCTCTTATGCTACTTCTGATGTACAATAAGATGCAAAAATATGTCTTTTTTTTTTTTTTACAAACGATTTGACTGATGGAAGAAATGCTTTTAAAATTTGACACTTCAGTTGGTAGAGCTGCAAGATGTTCTGGAGGACACGATCAGAGTTCAAAATGAACTTGGTCAGACAGACAGATGAATAGAGAACTTGTCAGAGAAATGAATAGGTGAATAAACAAAAGGATGTTCAATGTACCAACTGTGACATTTAGGAAGGGGAGTACAAATGCCAGGTGTGTAGTGTCTGCTAAGCAGCAGTATTGGAGAGGAAGATTTAGAGATGAGAGGGGAACAACACTGTTTTAGTCAGCAGCACAGGATTGCAAAAAATGGAAATGTCACCCTAGGCTGAAGTTGAGTTTTAAATAGTTTGGTAGCCTTAAAAGTTCTTTACCAGGACTTGTGTGATGAATGTCTTGTTTAGGTCTGATGGCCATTTATCCTCTGTGTAGCTGCTCCATTTAGTTTTGCAAAGCCAACTCTATCATTATAGCCAGCTCTTAGTAAAGTGAAGCATTGAGCTGGGAAGGTTGGCTTATGGCAGTCAGCCTAAAGACATCTCCAAATTTGTTTTGAATTAATTGACACAGGCCCAGTGTAACAGCTCTTAAAGCCCAGGTGCAGTGGTGTGTGCCTCATTTCCTTGGACTTGCTTTGTGAGAGGGAATCATTCTGTGGAGAGACAAGGTGCTGCAGAGGACATCCCAGGGAGTCTTCCTAGGACTCCCATAGTCTGGAGGAGCCCAAGGAAATACACCCAGGCTAAGGTAACATTCTGTGGCTTCATCTATTAATTTGACTTGTCTGACATGGATTGATGATGAGCACATAATTCCTATATCGAATTAATCTGAATTCTGCATTTTATTAAAAGCACTGTTGACCAAGCTAAAAATGATCTTGCACACAGACTGATTTTCTTTTATCTTAAAGCACAAGCAGTACAGAAATACAGATATCTTCCTTAGTTTTCCTGTGCTTTCCTTATCTGTACATAACTCCTTAGCCAATACACATTTAAACAGAAAAAGCTTCTCACCTGTGTGTCATGTATTGCACAGATTTGACAATAGTTTAGTTATCCATTTTATCTTTTCAGGGCTTGGTTTAAAGCTTTACAGCAGAAAGTGGTTTTCAGTGGAGGAAGAACAGACTGTATGATGGAAGAGTGGAATGAGTTTTAACTGAGCAGTCTGGGGTTCCTGTCAACACTACCCTCTTCCTTTCAGAGTTTCACAAACGTCTTTTACGTATAACCTATTAATCCTGACTCATCAAAGGAGGGCTGGGCTAGATGACAGCTTTTAAGTAGCCTTATGGCCTTTGATTTCTGTATCTTCCTCATTTCTGTTGCTTGCACAATGCTATATGACTTCAAACTGCTTTTAGGTACGTGCGTGCTGAAAAACGTTTCTTTTGCCTCTCTGAGTGCCTCATCAAAATGAGGCAAAGCATGGAGAAGTAGGATAGCTGAATGGGGCTCTCAAAACCTAGAAGATACTACATCTTGTCAGTCTGCACACACCCTATGTGCTGCAGCCTCTGCTCACTCCTTTTCCTGCAGAGATAAGTTGGTCTTATCTGGAAATATCTCTGTACTTGAAACTTCTAAGCAGAGCAGATGTACACACCTCCTCATACTGTAGAGTAACCTGTCAGGTTGGACTATCTGGTCTCGTAAACCAGAATCTGGCATCAACAATCTGCTTTTTGAAGTTGCTGCATGGGTTAACTGTGGAGTGTCATCTCCCTCTGAAGATAAAATCAGAGACTGGACCTTCTCTGCAGCTATAGCCAAATGTGCCTGGCAATGTTTTCCTTTTCTTTCCCCTCTCTCTCTGTCTCGTGAAAACACATACACAGCTAAACAAAACATGAAAAAACAAGTGGAAATAATTGGGATAAACCAGTCTAATGTAAAATCTGTATCAACATCCTCAGCCTCTGCAAAGCTTTAAAAGCATTTCTGACTGACTTGGCTGACAAAACCCCATCACTCTAAATCTTGTTCCTGGTGTTTGTACCTTAGTAACCAGGAAGATGCCTCCCAGAGAGACTATTGCTCTTGTTTTTCCTACCAGTAGTGCACAAATCACACAGACCTCCAGCGCTGCTGTTCTAAGCTGCTGCCTGAAGTCACAAGCAGAATGTAGTGCACAGTCCCAGGGAAGGTCAGAGGCAGCTGTGGCAGCTCTTGAGATGTGTTGGGTCCACGGGCACAGATGTTGTGCTGTCACCAAGGCTGTGCTGTGGGAGGCTGTGGGGTGAAACCCACGCCCAGTTCTGGGGACAAGGGAGCCAAGCTGAGGCCAACATCCCTCATCTGTCCTTGAGCCCCATCTCACAGCAAACAGCAAAACTAGCAAACCCTCCAGGAGCTGCTCTCATTTCATTGCCTCCAAGCCATTCACAGACTTGCCAAGGTGTAAGAGGTGTGTCTTGGGCTTTTCTTCCTTGCAAGAGAAGCGTGAAGTTTCTCCAGCCTTTAGAGAACATTATGGCTTCTCTCCACAGTGTGCAGCTCTTTGGAACAGTCAGGCACTGTCTTTTGAATTGATCTTCCCAAGATCAATCAAATCTGCAAGATTCCTGGCCAATTAATTCTCAAGCACTTTATTATTACACTCATCTGAGCTAAAATAGCTATGGAAAATTCTCTTGATATTTTGGATAAGCTGGAAATTCTTTTTCCTTATACTCTGGAATAAGCATGCATTATCCCCAGAACCAAGATTTCTCATATTTTCCCTAAATGAAAGTTTAATATTTATTGAAATCTTCTGTTGATTAAAAGCTCTGAATAGTGTATCCAGAAGACTAATCGGTATTTTCAATGCACTCAGACATATTAGCTGCTTACTGGTTACACAGAGAAATAATGAACTTGCTATATGAGAAGGTAAAATTCATGAATAATTCATAGATGCATTAATTTATTCAGTTTTGCCTTTTGAATTGATTTGGCAATTATTCTTGTACTGCACATCATTTACAAACACTTAGATATAAATATTTACAGTTGCAAATTTGTGGTCAAATAATTTCTGTTCTCTGATTGAATGGCTTCTGTAGCACACCAAGCAGTGCAAATTGTGAATTTTACTGTTAACTATACAGCTTGGTGGAATGTGGGTGCTGAAATGATCGAATAAAGTGGATACATACTGACTGCAAATATGGCCAAACAAATGTATTTTAAATATGAATAAATATTTGCAGGCATGTTTTCTTCATTTCTTATTGCAATAGAGAAAAGGGAAAGACCTTGTGTGTTGTGCTGTCCCAGACAACAAAGACCAATGTCCTTTGGCACTGATATTTTTCTTGTTTATTCAGTTCTTCTCACTTTCTCCTTTGTTTGCAATTTTTTTTCCCCTGCTGATTGTTTTTACATCTTTCAAGGATGATTGCGACATTCAGGAAAATGCGAATTCCCTCTAAATGGGGATGACTTTACCCCACAGTGAAGCTATGTAGGGAGGGGATCCAGAAGCAGAACATTGTGGATCTATGAAGGAGCTGATGGTCTGAATGAAGGGGCTAAATCATAGTGGCTTACTTCAGCCAAAGGAGACTTGCCTCCCTAACTCCCTGTGTACTTATTGGAGAAGGAGAGACTTCTCTAGAGGATGATTCAGAACAGGAGTCTAGTTTTAAGTGCTCTGAATCACTCTGCTAGTCTGCTTATTTTGAACAGTGCAGTTTCTCTTCCCTCCATTTCCTACTTGTTGCCTTGATTGATGAGTGAGGATTTATGCAGAATGAACGAATTTCACCTTTTATGAATAAAGCATAGCACTGTAAGCATTTAGAGAACTTGATTTGAGACTAAAGAACAAGTGAAAGCATTAAGGAGTATTACTTTATGTATTTTTCTCTCTGAACATTTAGAAGAAACTTAAAAAATTTCAGCTTTAAGCATTTAAGTCATTTAATATAGTGCAATAATTCAAAGTCACTTCATGTGGTTTTTTGTTTTCTTGAAGCACTCCAGAAAATTGTTTTTCCAAAGTTCTTTCACTTTGAAATGCCTGCACAGAAGCACTTGAGGCTGAAAGTAAAGCTAATCCATTTGCAGATAGCACACTCAGAAAAGAACAAAACCTGCAAAATTACAGTTTGTTCTGAAGAAATAAAGGTGAACACATTAGCATTCAAAACAATCCTAAAGCAAAAGTAGGTATTTCACTAAAAACACATTTGAGAAAAGAGAGTGGATGCTCAGGTAGTCCTAAGGCCAGACCAGCAGTAGCCTGGTAGAGATGCAAGGGATGCTCAAAGGATATTTGTTGCTGTGTGCAGCTCATGAAAGGGTGTGAAACCACGTTCAAAGGGTTTGTGGCTGTTCACCTCCTGGGATGAAGTTCTTGTGCTCAGAGCAGAGCTTCACCATCACAGCAAAACCAACTGCTGGAGCTGCTGCTCTCAGGGAAGCAGCGTCACGGGGCTGCATGGGCGCCTCACAGCTGAGCGAGTCCTGGGTCAACATGCTGAGCTTCAGCTGATGCCCAGGAAGGAAACTCCTGACCAGCAGCCTCCTCAGGGCCTGCTGTAAGTGTTGTCCACAGCCTTGCTCTCCTTGGTGGACCCTCTGTGTCTTTTTCTGTGTGGCACTGGGAATGCACAGGGCTGTGGATGGCAAACTCCTGGCACATCAGCATCTCGGGACAACCACTGCTGATGCCTCTGAGCTGAAACTGGGTGACTTAACAAATGCTTCTACAGGTGTTGAATAGTGCATCTCTGTAAGGTGGCCTCCAGTAGGACACTCAGGACATCCAGCTGCCAGGGGCTGCTCTGCAGGGATCTCCTGTCCCAGGCACCCACTGGTCCGACACCGATTCCCTGCTGACATCTGTTGTTCTTTCCCTGTGCCTTTGTCACCCATCTGAGGCTTGCCGAGGGCTTAGGAAAACCTCCAAGCACCCCCATGAATGATTCATCATTAAAAGACTGTTTTAAATGTGATTTCCATTATGGGCAAGGTCCATATGGGGTTTTGTCCAGTTCAGAAACGCCATAGCAGGGGAGTGATGCATGAGCTCCTTGGGGCTCTGCCAGGTGCCTGTAGCATGTGTGTGCTCCACTTGAGTCACAAACTTGAACTGTGGAGAGGGGAGGCCACAGGGCCATGGCATAGAGGTGAGAAACTCTATGCTGGTGTAGAGTTCAGTGATGGTCTAAAGGATATTTGAACTTAGCTTCCTGCTCATGATGTGGTACATTGTGAAACAGCGTGCCTGTGGTTGACTCTTCCTGTCATGGGTGAACAGACAGAAATGATATTTGCTTTTTTTTGTGCAGTGCTAAAACACTCTTGTAGTCTCTTGACATTTTTATCTGAAAAGCAGGAACAAAATTCTGCTGTCAGTAAAATGAATTGTCAGAACAACTGCATGTATGAGTTTAATTTCATTTAATATTTAATGACTAGCTAGCTTTTCTTGGGATAATGATTTCACAAGAAGAGAAAGATCAGAGCAGACCTCCTGCCAGTGTAGCACAGATACAGCAAGAACTGCAGAATTGCAGGGTCAATACAGCAGAATGGGATCTTGCTGTCTGCAGTCATTGTGGGTAGCACTCCACTCCTTGAGGGTCTGCACTTGGGTCAGTAGGACTCTGCAGAGGAAAGTACACACTCAGTGTTTATTGAGGAACAGAGTTTGACCCTAACTGCAAAATGCTTCCTCCCTTGGAAAGAATAAACTGGGCATGGTTTGAGGCAGTCCTCAGTATCTGCTGCCTTTTATGAAAGGGAGAAATATCTCCTTACAGATCTCACATGTCATAAGTCTCTGCTGTCCTTTCCACATAAATTCTTCCCTCAGCCGTGTCATGGGGATATTATTTTCTATAAAGAGAACCTCTCTACAGTAATGTCCACTACATATTTGGAACAGCAAACATTTGTGGCAAACAATGCTACAAACCCTCAACCATCAAACAGCATCAGTATCTGTATGGTTTCGACATCAGAGTCAAAAGAACTGTTTCTACACTCAGCAGGCTAGCAGATATGGGTGGTTATGGTCCACACAGAGGAATAGGTGCTGATTTGTTTCCTCACAGTTGTACTGGCTCTGCAGTGCTGAAAGTCTTGTTAGTTCTTGTCCTTGGCATTGTCAGATGCATTACTCTGAATTTTGAGAGTTAGAAGAGCCATTGGGTACAAGGAGGGAACAAGAAGACCCACAACATATGTTCAGTCTGCAGGCGAACGGTACTGCCTGTGCTAACCCTGATCCCTGTGCATGAAGATGGCCTGGGAAGTTAATTATGACAGGAAAAAAAAAAAAAAAAAAAAAAAAAAGAGAAAGGGCTGTAGGAATTTGCTCCAAATGACAGCAAATGGAGTTGGCAGGATGACTGAAACTCAGTCCCTGAAGAATCCCTCCAGGATATGTAGCTTCCCTGACAAAAAGTGAGTGGGCTTATTAGCTGGATTTGATGACTTGTAGCATTTACTGCTCAAAGCCAGACTAACACGTGTAATTCTTCCTCTTTCTTATTTTTTTTTCTGTCATTGGATAGGGGCCTGCTCCATAGATCAATTTGTTTATTTGTGGTGGGGTTTTTTTTCTGATGATGGATGAGCCAACTGATAGTGCCATCACCACCTTGAGAACCCAAGGATAAATTCACAGGCTGTTAGAAAAAGCACTGCCTGATACCTGTCATCTCCCCTGAGCAGGCACTGCTCCCTCCTCCCCAAACTCTCAGGATGGCTGGAGGCTCCTTTTCCTTTGATGTTTTACTTTTCACTGAGCTGCACCCTGTGGTTAATTTTCCTTCCTACTTTGCAGCTTCTCCTCACCAGCCTGCACCGCTACGTGGGTTTATTCCACTTTCAGATCTCACAGCTCGCCAAGCGCGAGGCGCAGGGAGGCTCAGTGGCACAGATTTCAGAGGATCTGGCTAATTTCTCTCCTGGCTGGCATTAAGGAGCAAATAACTGAGGATTTGTACCTGTTCATTTGAAATAAACCCCCAAGGGTTTGTGAAGACGGAGGAAAGATGGTTTTCAGGCATGGCCCACCAGATGCCAACAGGGGGAGTTTCAGCTCTGCCTCTGATTTAGGCCACCGACTGTCTCCTCACCTTTACTGATATTGATCATGAGGGATAAAAGTTATTCATTTTCCCACATTTCGATAACATTTCTTAACGCCTCTTTCCTTTAAAGAAACACTTCCACAACTCTTCTGTAGATTGAAAATGAAGGCGCAGTTCGCATCTCTTGTGGAAAGTCTTTTAAGAAGAGACCAGAGATGGAATGGTTCTGCACCTTGCTTTGCTAGAAGGAAAGAAAGCTAATTTGCCTCTGAGACAAATCAAAACTAGATTTTAGAAAGTAATCTCCATTTCTCCCTCCTCCCTCAAAGCCCTGATGACTGAGGCACAATTGATTCTCTTGTTCATTTTGCATAAACTAAGATTTGAGTGATAAGATTTTAGAAAACCAAAACTCTGCCTCTGGCCTATTAGTTTAAATCAATTAATTCACAGCCAGTTAGAAAAGAAATGTAAAAAAACCATACCTCTTTGATATGTTTGTTTGGTTAAGTAAGTGGGGAAGAGCTTCCATTGTGAGGAGGCAGAAAAATATCTTATGAAAATAAAGCTGAATCCTTAGAGTGAGGGTGTAAACCATGCTTGTGTAGAAATGAATGGAGGAAGGCTTCTTGGAGAGACATTTTGTCTCTTTATAAACAGGACAGGTGATGTCTGTGCAGTGCTGCAGTCAGTTCTGTCAGGTCCCAGCCATTGCAGTTTCTTTTATTTTCATAAAATTTCTCCTTTCTTACGTGAAAAATTGCTTTGGAAATTGGCTTCAAAGAAGAAGGACTGTGTAGTTTTTGTAACAGATGCACAATATTTCCAGTTGCTGCTGAAGAGGGTACCTACCATATAATGAGCCTCTAGGGTTCACTCAAGTTGCATTTCAATCATTTTTTGCAGCCATCCAGACCAGACTTCAGCTGCTGAATCTGCTTCATTTCTGGGTGTGAAAACAAGAACAGATTAAGTACAAAGCTCTTCAGGAGAAAGCTGAAATGTCCTGAGTCATCCAATGAGAATTAACACTAGCTCCTCTTTTCAGAGATTTATTACCTCTGGCTCTGAGCTTCAAAACTACAACTACTTTCAACTATGATGTCTCATCTGACATGGTCCAGAGCTGTGATCTCGTCAGTAGAGGATGGAAGAAATCACCCTTTGGCAGACTTAGGCAAATCCTGGAAAATTGACTTCTTCCTAGTTTGTGGAAAGAGCGTTTTTAAGGGATTAAAAATTCTTCATCTTCCACTTGGCATCTGAAATTTGAATTCACAGGCCTTGTCTTTTCCTTCATACCTACTCACAGGAGGGCCATGCTCTATGTAATATAGAAAAAACATATAAGTAAGAATGCATGTATATATTTGTATGTATGTGTATATATATATATAAACTGTAATTGCCTATTTCAGAAATCCAAATTAAAATTCATATGATACTCATCATTTCACTCAGTCCAGTTTGCAGTCAGTTAAAAACCTTTTTAATTAGTAGCTATCAGCAATCTTGTGAGTGGGTTGCTGAGTAGAGAAGGTTAATGCTGTATCTGAGGGGGAAGGGAGACAACTTACTGCTGCAGGAATTAGGACATTTTTCTTGATTTGATGAAATTGCGTTGGAGAGAAATCCGCTGTGTCTTGATATTGACATAATTGCATTGCATGTGCTGAAACATCCCTCTGCAATGGGCTCATCCTGCGCATTTACCAAAGGGCAAGGATGGCCTGGTGAGGTTTGCCGAGGTGCTCTGTCTATTCCCATGCCAGCAGACCAGCCAGGAGGGGTGAATGGTTCCAGGGATATTAGGAGGGATGCCAAGATCAGTCAGGGCTGGCAGGTTTTACTGGGGCAGTTGCAATATTGCAGTAATACATCTGTCTGGGCATGGCTCTTGAGTCAGAAATGGAGAGTAAAAGTGATTCCCAAGGATACTGAAGTAGGTCACTCCATCCCTGACTGTGACCCAAATATCTCCCTGGAGAATGAAGCCTCATTTCATACCCCAGCCAAGCAGTGTGAAGACAGGGCTGGAAACCATTCCAGTTCTCCTGTGTGTGAACTTGTGGTTGGAGCCCGGACCGGTTGTCAAAGCCACTGGCAGAGAGTGAAAGAGAGGAAAGGCATGTGGATGTATAGAGGGTGTTTAGACCAAGAACTGAGAGAGGCTGTGTCACAGGATTAAGGCAGCTATGCAAGCTTGCACAGGTATTTCCACTCGTGCTGTCCTCACACCTTCTCTGAGGGGAGATTTTTGTCCCGGACACAAGGGCTGTTTGTAGCTTGCAGGATGCGTTGCCATGCACCACACAGGCACAGCCTCTGGCCACGTCTGCTTGTGTGGACACGCCAGTTTGCACCATGCCAGGGTGTACCCTGCCTGCCTGGAGAAGGCAGTGGACAGGGAAGGAGCTGTGGAGCAGCAAACACCAGTGGGGATGGCTCTGGGAGCTGACCCCACAGTGTCCAGCCAGAGGCCATGCTGGGGACCAGACCTGCATCTTGTCCGTGCCCCACTGGGCTCTGAGGCTCTTTTGGTTGCACCAGTGAGGATCCCAAGGCTATATTCTGTACTGTGGGATCTGGCCCGTGTTTGGGAAGCATACAAAATGTTGCTTGGGAAAATGTTGTTTGGGAAGTGTGCAGAATGGCCACCGCAGGATGTAGGGTACCTCTTTCTTTGTGCTCACCCAAAAAGACAAAACTGCTGCTGCCACAACACCGTGTAAAGCACCAAGGACCACAATGGTCTTTTAAACAGGATAACCCAGTCAGTGGGAAGGTTGGTGGTGCATGCACCATGTGCACAGCTGGATTTGCAAACCACAAAATCAGAAGCCTTGGGAAAGAGTAAGGAAAACATCAGTTAGCTTGTAGTATGAAGGTGGACATTTAAAAGAAGTACATTAAAAGTTTTAATGCTAAATGAAACATCAATAGAAAATGCCTTGTATCTCTATCTATAACTCCCAGGCAGGCTTACATGGACAGTAAATAAAACAGTGTGCTTTCATGGAGTAAGGCCAAGATGCTGTCAGGGATCATTTATCTTTTAGTCAAAATTGATACAGGATCGTACTGTGTCTGAAGAGAGAAGGGATGATTCCAGAGGAGAAATATCTGTAGAATTGTTGGTTCTGAGAGCTGTGTTTTTAAAGCACAAAATCCCATGAAACACTGCCAGGAATTAGAGAGGAATGAGAGGCAATGCTTTGGAACAAAACAAAACAAGAAAATAGGAAGCAAGTAAGTTGTGTCTACTGTGTGCCTAAGAACAATAGCACTGAGTGAAAACCTGCTGGACTTGGTTGGGAATGCTGTGGTTTAGCAAGCCCAACTGAGCTGAACTGGAATGCTCTTTTTGTCTTTCAACAAGCTTGTAAAGGCTGGCAGAGATCTGGTCAGCTGTTTTAGCCCTGCTTAACAGCCCTCAGAGTTCAGGTTTAATATCTGGTTAGGGGCCCAGTAGGAAAATTAAGGGTCAAGCAGGTTGCATTTGAGCGATGTGTGGAATGGGTTTATTCTGCATGGAAGAAAAATGTTTGTTGCCTCAGAAAGATGTGTCCTTGTGCACTCCTCTGAAGCAGGGGATTGCTGTGTAATTAGGAATGTGAGCAGAAGTTTGGGGAATTATTTCATGCTTGTGACATTACATAGACTGGTTTAGCCCTTTGTTTTAGGGCTTGTGTCCAAATTCATTCAGGTCCAAGTCTTTGGTCTTGCACCTTGTTCCCTCTCTTCTTGCCAGCGCTGATATTTGCATGGTCATGTCGTGATCCAGTTCAGGGAGCCAAGGTCCTCAGCTTTTTCCTGCAGAGTTACTTTTTACCTGATTTGGCTCCCTGAACCAGCTCATAGCAGGGTCATAGCAAAGCCTGGTGCTGGCACACGACGCCTTGCTGGAATTCATGGCTGGGGTGAGAAGGAAATGACAGGACTTGGATTGGTTGAGCTCCTGGGGAACCTCAACTTAAAGCAATTTACCCTTCCTCCTCCTGCTCCACTGCATCCATGCACAGACCTTCAGTCCCCGTGGATATTTTATATCCACGTTTACCTGACTCTGGGCTCTGTAACTGGATGCCCACACTCATCAGCGTGTGTCCACTTGGGTCAGTGAAATGCTGTGGGTTCCCAACTTGGAAGGCTTAAATCCCACCACCCCGGTGGACCCCTCTCAGGTCAAGGCAACAGGGGCACACAGAGAGGTACAAAGACTCCCTGCTGTGTACCTGAGGTGATGCTGACTTATTTTGGTCACATCTTGGGAAGGCAAAAGGGATGGTGTCAGTGTCCTGGCCTCATCCAGTGCTGGTGAATCTTAACATCATCACTCATCCTCTGGGCATAGGTGGGCTATGCAGTCACATCCATTTAATCTTAGGAAGGTATCTATGTATGAAAAGAAATAGACCTCAGGATGGTAATGATTTGGTCCCATCTTCTCCTTTAAGAGGCCCAGAAGTATCCAATTTGCACTTTACTGGTAGAAAACGGGGCTTCAGAGCATGGTCCCAGATAGTGTCCCCCGGGAACTTGCCTTACCAAAAAATGACATCTCCTTCAGTTCAAAGAAAGTCAGAGTATTTTCAAAATCTGGCACGTAAGTAACAGTTGCAGTCGCTGCAGAGATATTGAGCAATCGAGCGTGGGAAGTGGCCTGTGAAATCAGGAGAGGTGGGGAAAAGTCCCAATGTACAATTTCTCTCCTAAGTATGGGTTCCACATTTTGTGAAGGCCTGAGAGCCTGACTGTAATTTCACCTTTTCTGACAGTTTGACTTCTATTTCCATTTGCCAGCCGCTGTCATTATTTTATGCCTCCATTGCTCATCTGTTTGCCGTAGCAATTTCTGTTAACTCTATCCCAGCTCATATGTTTTAGCTTCAGGTGAAGGGACTTGACCTTCCTTCCTCAATGTTCCTCAGTATTCTTCTGTTGCTGGGTATGGGATGCAGGAATTTTTTCCCCCCAGAATGAGGCTGTTTTACCTGAGGGTTAAAAGATGAGCTTTGTAATTCAAGGCTGTAGCACATAGCAGTGAAGAATGTAAATGGTGCTTTTCACTTAGCCTGGTTTCTTACAAACCCTTTTTTCACCAGGAGCAGACAAGTGACTATTCCAATAATTAAAAGGAATACACCTGGAGAATTAGCTGCATAATGAGTGCCCCAGAAGTTGAAACTTCAGCTCTCTGATTGTGCTTTTGGTCCCCACAGACCTGAATTGCAGAAGCCAAATTCCAGTTTAGAGCTGCTGCTTTCAGATGGTTGCATGAGCTCTGCTATCAGCACCAGTTAAAGAACATATTATTCTTATATTAATTATTCTTCTCCAGTGCATACCTCAAAGTGACACTTAACAGGAGGAAGACTATGGAAGAAATAAATACTGAAATGTGATAACATTCCTTTTGTGTGATTTATCCATGGTCAGAAGTGAAAGCAGTGATCTGATAAGTGTTTTTAGTTTTAATATACCTGAAGAGGGGAGAGAAGTACTCCCACTATGGAGCTATCTATGGCTGGTTTTGGTCGTATGGAAATACATAGTTTCTATGCCCAGGGGTGATGGGATAAAATCTAGAGTAGCTGTACTCCTTTATGTGTGAGTAAACTGGCTGTATTTCTCTCTTATTCAGAGGATACTCATCTTGCTTTTTAATCTTAGAATATAAGGAGGGCTGAATCTCAGAGAAAAGGCTTGAAAAAAAGCCAGTAAATTTCTTTTTCTTGTTATACAGCTTCGGACACCCTTTTATGAATAAAATGGCACAGCCAAGCGTGAAGTAACAAAGGAATTGTAAGCAGTGGCCAGCATGTGGGAAGTCAAAACTATCTACAGCTGAATAACATTCTTATTAGAAATGAAGGGCAAGCAGGAGTATAATTTATTATTGCCTCTCTATGTGGCTTCAGAGATCACATAATCCAAAGTAAAAAATGGCATGCATATGTTCCCTAAGATATTCTTCAGCATAGAGGGGCTATATATCAAAACCTTATTTCCTGGTAATGAATTTTAAATAAGTGCCCAGGGCACCAGGTCACTGATGTTTCCACTTTGCAAACTGGGTGGGCTATGAAAGCCCCTAGCGCCCTTCACAGGCGCCTTAAAAAAAAGATCCCCAGCTTTAACTGACCAAACTTTTCAAGAAAAATACCTGAAACAATTAGGAGAATGAAAACCAGGAGGTCAGATTACTTGGCCCATGGCTGAGGATTTACATAAATAGGCCTAACCTTTGACTTGAAAATAAAAGGTAAGTACAGAGCCCTGACAGAACAGCAGGTCATTGGTATTTACTCTGTAAAGTACTGCCTCTGATGCTATGACAAAAATGCCAGGAATTCCACTGATCACTGTGTGCTGATAGGGCTCAAAGGTATGCAGCCAGCTAACAGAAACCCAGCCTACCTGACTGATCGAAACTGCATTACTCCCACGCGTTTATAACCCGCAATCTGTGAGCGTGGGAAAGCGTGCAAGGCCTCAGACTAATTCCTCAGGGAAAAAAAGGGGAAAAGGGAAAGAGGAAAAAAAAAAGTCTTTAACCATTTTTTTTTTATTGTTGGTTTGGGCAATGTGTAATAAAATTAACAAAAATTCTCTGAGTGAGCATCTTAAGACATTCTCTTCACGGTGTGTGCTGCTGTTCAGGAGACTCCAGAGCTGGTGTTGCCCATGCACGCTGAGATTGGTACCACATTCAGCATCGTGGGACTTGGTCAAAGATGAGCTGTACTCCAAGTGTTGAACTGGTAACCACCTGTAGGAAGCCAGTCCCTGTTTCAGTTTTTAACTGAGGGAACTCTAGGCAGCAAACGTGCAGAAGAAATGCCATGCTGTGTGTTTGTGCTACATTTTGTCAAGCAATGGCTCTGTGCTCACAGGTCAGAGAGGGAAAGGTGAGCAAAACATATTTTTTTTCATTTTTAGTTCTAGTACAAAAGCAAAGATGTTTTAGATTTTTTTTCTTTTCTACATGGATAGCAGAGAAAGGAGGACCCCTGTGAAAGTGGAAACAATAAGGGCAGAGTTTTATGTTCATGTTTTATAGAGAGAAATTCAGTTTCCTGTTCCAGTTTGAGACACAAGCACACACCAAGTATCCTGCAGGCTGTTTCAAACTTGTTTCACTAATTAATCAAAAGTGATCCATTACAGAAAACCTGCAGGAATGTCAGAGATGGATGCTTCTGCTCTACTGTTTTTGACTTGCTTGTTGCAACAGAGGGGGAAGCTGTTAGTGCCTGTCTAGTAAATTATTGAAGGATGGTGTAAGAGAGCCTGCTGCCTTCCTCTGGAACGGCCGGGCAGCCTGAGGCTAGCCAGCCACACGCTGCTTTCCCTGACTGCTAGACCACTGTGGGGTTTTGGAGGGAGGTGGAGGAACATCCCACAGCTGGGTATTGATCAGAGAAGACAGGCTGGCCCCACGCCCTGGGCACTGCCTGGCCAAGCCCAGGGATTGGGAAGCTGGGCAGGCAGTGGTGAAGCAGGAGACAGTGGCCACCAGAGGGTGGTCAAGCAGGGTGTCCTGGTGAGGAGATGGGGGGTCAGTGCCCCTGTGCCTGTGGGAAGAGAAGCCCCACCCAGCACCCATGTCTGACTGGCATGGCCAGGGTACCACTGGACATTTTCTTTTCTCTCTGGCCAACAGGCAGGAACTCAAAGGGAAGTTAAAACCATTTGAGGGGCATCCAGTCTGGAGGGTGTTCGTGGTGACATCAGCCCCTCTGGTGTTAGTTCTGCTGCCTCCCCTTGCCAGGCTCAAGTGGACCCCTCTAGTCCTGGTCTTCCCGGACAGAGCAGCAGCCAAGTGGCCCCTCTTCTGAGTCAATTCTGTGATGCCCTCATGCCAAGAAGGCCAGGCTGCTTTGGGATCTGTGTGCAGGTGTGCTGGGCTGGCACTGTGTCACCGTGTCACTGGCGCTCCAGGCTCGGAGGCCACGGGCAGAGGTGTTACCCGTCCAGTCCCTGCACTGTGCTACCACGTGCTTCATCTCTTGCATGCTGAGCTCTGTTCCCTGCCCTGCTCTTGTCATCTGTTTTACAGACAGGCTGTTAAGGGCTGCATCCTTTGTGGAGTGCTGTCCCTGCACAGTCCACTCACAGACTGCTCTTGAGTGCTTTCAGACTAGATTTTGGCCAGTGAGATAGATTTTGTGGAATGCTGAACTTTGTACCCTTACCTTGACCAGCAGACTGTGGCTGTACTCCTCTTCTGAGTCTCTTTTTACTAAAATGTCCAGTATGTAAATCCTCTTACCCCATTTTACTGATGCCTCAGGTGCTGGCAGGGGTGCCAGAACTGAGCTGGATCTTTCTCAGTCCAGAAGATTGCTGAAAGCCTTGTTGTCCCTTCTGGGGGTGCCAAAAACCTGATGCCTGAGGTGGCCACCTAAAACACAGAGACTAGACAGGAATAAGAGAATAAAAAGACATATTTATCTGAAGGGCCTTCAAAGGTACACCCTGGGCAGTCAAAAGGCTACACCCAAGATGGACCCTGGGTCACGGTTTCTTCACCCTTTTATAAGTTTGCTCCATTTGCACATCAAGGTTAATTCTCCAATTATAACTTTAGTTAATGATGTAATTTCTCCAGGTTTCCAACCCCCCCTTCCCTTCTTAACATTTTAGTTTACATGTTTTGAGCCTAGGACAATCTAGGTGTCCTTGGAGAGCAAATTTAGAGAGGCTTGTTTTGTCTGACCAGCATGAGAGAACAGCAGCTAGCAGGCCACAAGAAACTTCAGAGTTACACACTAGGCAGTACAGGATTTGAAAAATACAAAAGTGAAAACCTAAGGCATCATTACCATCAAAAACATGTTCTGGCTTCCTGTGAAATGCCTAAGGGCAGTATTGAATTCATCCTTATGTGATCTCGGATGGTAGGGGGCTTTTTATTAATGGTACTTGTGCCACTCCATTCTTGCAAAACCACAGGAAAATATTTAGTATGACAGGACTTTCAAAACATTATGCTGCCATTTGCTTTCTTCACATAATAATTTGCTTTTTTTGGGATCACTGTTAAAGGTGGCATTCACCCTGACATTCTACAGGGGCTGTTAAGTTTGTGCACATGGTAGTTTTCCTTCAGTCCCTGTACCTAAGGGAGCAATTGACCTCTCCAGCCCCTCTTTTAGCTTCTATCTTGGAGATACAGCTAAACTTTTACTCCCTGCAAGAGCTGAATTGAATTTTTTGGGGGAGACAGTTGGGTTGGACCCTGTTTTCAGAGTGTCATCTTCAGCCCCTCCACCAATGTTGTTTTGTCCGCAGCCAATAAGTGCCCCGTTCCCCAGACAAAAACACAAATTTCACAAAATTTTAACCCCAAGGGGATTTCTTTTTTCTTCCCCAGCTCTGTATAGGTTCAACATGATATTTATTCCTCCACTCATCCACTTCCTATGGTGCCTAATAAAGGTAAGACTGGCTCTGTAAAACCCAGATCAGCCAAGCTTGCCTTCTTCTGCCTATAGATTTTCCTTCAAACCTAACAAGACCACAGCCAAGACCAGAGATTTGGGGATCGACATTCTGCTCGAGGTTAAGGTGCCCCTTTTTTTTGCTCGGGTGGGTTATCTATGCCTCTCCAGGCATAGTGGTGTCCCCAGCTGCATCAGAGGACTCCCTTGAACGTTACCATCCCCTGGGTTGCTCATCACATGCTCTCCACACATTTGGAAGCTCCTCCAGTGCCCTCCTGTAGCTCAGGCTTGTTAGGTTGCTTCCCACTGCACAGAACAGCTATTTCATATATTCACTTATAGCTGGGAAGCATAAACATCCAGAAGCAAAACATTACTCTAAGTCATAAGGATGGAAGGCTGCAGTTGTAAAATCTTGTGTGGAGAAGCCCATTTTGTCTCGTGAAGAGCTCTCAGGCACCATATCAAGCTTGTGTTTTGCTAGAGGAGGCAGCAGCAGCCAAAAGGCATTGATTCGTTTCATTTATTTTTAACTTTCCCATTGAAATGCCTGAGGGGGAAAAAAAAGAAAAGGAAATCACTCCCTTGGAGAGCCCTTCAACTCTGGGAAAGATACCTGCTGAAATCTAGAAACAAGCTTGTTCAGGGAACAGCCAGGCCAAGCACTGCCCAGGGGGCTGTATTTTGTTCTTTCCTAATTTATTTATTTTGACCATGAGCACAGCCACCTCTTTCAAAAGCTGTTGCTGTGAGTTTGGTTTTTGGTTTGGGTTTTGTTTTTTGGCGTGGTTTTTTTTTTTGATTGGTTTTTTTTTTTTTTTTTTGGTTTTTTTTTTGTGGAGAGCTGGGCAGACTCCAGTCATGGGGGTGGAATTCAGCAAGAGCAGGGAGAGCCTGAGCCTGGGCAGCCTGGGCTGCGTCAGAAGCCGGTCACAAGGATGCCTGTCATGTGCTGCTGCTCCTCACACAAAGATCCCTTTCTTTCCATGCCCGGTGGGTTCTCCATCAATGAGAGGACCTTGTCCTACAAACAGAAATCAAACATCTGTAATTGCAGTGTCACTGATAAAACATGACTTCTTTACCAATTTGTACGAGCACTTTGACCTCCTGCCTCGGTGCAGCAGACTTCGAATGTGTTTTTTTTTTTGTCTCTGGCTCTTTTTAGGGCTGTGCTGGAAATACTGTAGGAAAGTTTATTTGGGAGTTTTTTTCATCCATCTCAAGCAAAAAGCTAAGCTCGTGCACCTACAGTCAAATTTGCACTGAATTGTCTGGAGCGATTGCTAGCTCTAAAAAAAAAATGGGTTTCAGGTTGTGGTTTACTTTTTGTTTAAATTTAGAACTGCTTTTGCATGAATAACTAACATTATGCATTTTCAACAAAAATGAGAACAAAATTTCTGCTCCACACAGATTCCATTCCTAAAAAAATATGAAATACTTAAGAAGGTTGAAAAGAGAAAAAAAAAAAATCAGTGCTGAATAGCATGGTTGAGCAGCTGTCTTATTTTTTTCTTTCCTAAATTGAATTATAGCTATAACTGTTCTTTCTAAGTTAAGATCTCACTGGGGGAAGGAAGAAAGTTTCTAGGTTTCCCAGCAGGAAAGTCTTTAACAAGAAGTTAATGTAGGATAATGAAGGGGTCAGGAAAACCGTAAGCACGAAGGGATTGTCCAGGAGGCTGTGCAGAGAGGAGTGCAAATAAAGATGCTAAATAGGAGGGGAAATGTGCAGCAACCCTTTTGAATTTTAACCAAGCTCTTCATGCCACAGCCCATCACCCTGGGCACTGCAATCAGCAGCACCCATGGTCAGCGTCCCACGTTGTCACAGAGAAGGAAAATTTCTTGTTTGTTCACGTGTTCTTCTTTAAAGGGAAATAACTTGCAAGTGACAGGATTGAAAGTCTAGAAGATACATAGGAAGACAATGCTGTTTAAACACAAAACTGAACTGAAAATCGAGAGGAGGAGGTATTTTTGGGATTCTGGGATTGTGCTTGAAATTTCTAACATTTAACTCCTACAACAGGGAAGTATAACAGAACAAATTAACTGGGCTAGCAGACCACTTAGATTTGCTGTTGTTTTTCAGTCAACAGGTCACTTTCCTGGGTTAGGGGTTGTGCTCTGCCAAACAGCAGGATTTTCTAGCTGGTCCTGTATTGATGAGAAAATAACTCTCAGAATCTGTGGTGCCATAGGTCATCAATAAAATAAGAAATGATAATGTTCTTCAATACTGCAAAATCTCTGCCTTTAATATTCTTAGAATATTATGTTATTTTTCAAATATACTAGATATTTTTTGAATGTATTAAAACTCCATCTCAGCCAATTATTTTTGCAAGGACAAAGGAATTTGCAATCATGCAAGAGATTTTATAGACCTTATCTTCTGAATTCCACTCGAGATGCTGTGTACTAAATGTGCTGGTAGTTAACTCAGATTTAGTGACTAGAGTGGGATTCTGCCAGTTAGGTCCCTGTAGAGTCAGGCTTGGACACTCAGAAGTGTTATGGCCATGGAGACTATTTCATCATGCTGATATAGGTACCCCTCTGGTCTGTATAGTTGTGTTTGTGTTGATAATCCCTAACAGTGAAATAACTTGCCAGCTTTAAATAATGCATACAATGGATGAGAGACAGCATGAGTAGCACTGAGTTCCATGACCAGATCTGTGTGGCTGAACAGCATTAATAGTAACATAAAAAATGCTATCTCATCTACCAGTTTCAGGAGATTTTATTGTTCCCTGATAGCATAAGAAGATTCCACGTTCCTTATTTCAGAGAGAAGTGGTTTTTATCTGTGAAATGTCCTCACTTCTCAAAAAGCAGATGTCACAGGCTAAAATACTTAAACACTGAGGAAAATGACAGATCTCCCCTTTCCTTCTGCCCTCAGCAGAAATGAAGTCTTGGCTAGCTGCTGGCATTTTTTTAGGAATTATGCCTGCTCAGTTATTTATTTTTATATTGCTGCAACTTTTTTTCCTGATTCCTGCAGAAATGAGGCTTATGCAATCCTGCTGCGTGCGCTTGTATCTTCGTCACTTCCACACCCCCGAAATCTTTTGAACCTATTGACAAATTTCAACCCATTGATCTCTCAAAGAAAATCAAGTTCCTACAAGCTTTGTGAAAATAAACTGCTCACAGAGAGGTTGGCTGCAGTGTGAACAGGCACTATTTCAGACAGAGGAAAACCCACTTGTAGGAAAAGTGTTTATTTATTTATAAACACCTGTCCATGGGGAGTATTTCAGGGAAAGTTTGCTCCTTCTTTGAACTGAAGTTGATTGGGTTTGAGGCTCTGGGCTTTCAGCAGCCAGACTTAAATGTACTGATCTCCACAGCATGTGGGGATACTGATTTGTAGTAATGATTTACCACCTTAACTGCATTTAAAGCTAATGATTTAAAAAACCATTTAATTTTCCATTTCCTCTCCTTTATTTTTTTTTTTCTGCTGTGCCTTTTTTTTTTTGGTCTTTTGGTTTTTGTTTTGTTTGTTTGGGTTTTTTTGTGAAGAACCAAAGACTTCCCAATAGCCTGTCTCTTTAGACCAAGACCTTATGCCCATCACCCTAGAAGTCAACCCTTGACCTTTAACACTGTCACTTTTCTCTGTGGATTCTCTGAGGTTAAAGTTACAGAATTGCCAAAACAGATAACAGAGTGCAGAAGGCTGAAAAGTGACTGGGACGAACCTCCAGGGACAAAGTTAATCTGTTGGAGCATTTCCTGTGTGTACTTTGAAACCTCTCAATTTAACTTGATCAAAGCATGAGCCGACACGTTTCAGCTCCCTACTGAACAAACAAATTTGCTGCTTATCGTTGTTGCCACCTCAGCCTTTAATTTGCTTTACTTAGTAAGCCAGTACACATTAAATGAACAACCTGGTTACTACAAATGCTGGGTGCTGCTCTCCAGAAAAGGCTGCAGTTTCCCTGACATTCTATAGCTCATCACATCACAGATCCTGTTTTTCCCCACAATCTCAATGTAAAAGGAAGCTTAAGCCATGCACAGCCAGTGTCATCAACAGTGGTCTCTTAGGAACTGCTAGATCCATCAGCATCCATTGGATTATATTTCAACATCTTGGGATTCTACCTTTCTTCTCCACTAATTCCCACAGGGCATATGTGGACTGAGAAAATAAATGGTGGTGCTTTCAGAACGCATTGGTTAACTCACATTGACAGCTTTCAAAGCACATATGGATTAACAGATCATCACTTTTTTTTGGTCAAAAGCTGTAACTAATACTTTTTCTAATGTTCTGGTAGTTGGGATTTTTTTTTCCAAAACATATCTTTACTCAAGTTAATAATAACAATAGTAAAGTCTAGTGTGAGGTGTTGCATGAAGGGAGCATGGTCAGACAGCCTGGCTTCTGTATGGCAATGAGCTAAAGTGGCTGCTTTCTGTTTTTAAGCCAAAACAACTTGGCAAGTGTTTTAAAACCAAGTCTAAAATATTTTCATAGTTTTCCACTTACTTAAATCCACTGGCCCATATTTTCCAGCATATTTGCCTTTCCTCATTCTCAGGGAAATCGAGTCCAATGATTTCCGTGTCAAATATTCTTCAGTGCTTCTCTGTGGCTGCAGAACCCCTAAGCTAGGAAATGACTCCTGTCCCTCTAAGGTTTATGTTTCTTGGTCCATCATGCAAATATTGAAATATCCTGGGCTACAGAAAACAATCAGTCAATAAATCAACCCCTTGAACCAACCTTCCCCCCAGAGCAATGCTAGAAGGGAACTTCACTTGATACAGGTAGGTGCAGATATAACCTACTCTTCATCCAAACCATGGCTGCTTTTGGCAGTTTCTTTCCTTCTTTCAAGTAAAAATGACTTCTTCAAACATTATGCAAGCTCAGATATTAACCATAATCTGGTTTTATTCTAATTCTGTGTTATCACTCATTGAAAATGCAAAATGTTTAGACAATGTAAGTAATGATGGAAAAATTCTAAAAAGGTGCAGTGCAGTGACATGTCTCCTCTTGGAATTAATGGGACATGTGTGATGTTCTCCTGCAGAATTCCCTAAGTGTCATTCAGAGACTTGTGAGCATCTCTGTAGGAAATGACAGGGCAGCCAGCCCCATATGGCAGTGTCTGCTGACACAGATCAGCCTCCACACGCAATTCAGTAACAAACCTATCATGTCTTTCCCCCTAATAACCACAGACTAGTTGAGTTTAGGGGTTTGTGCAGCTTGCAGGTGATCTTTTGGTTTTGATGACATATAAGAGTCTTTCAAATCCATAAAACTCCTTCTCATTGTGGACTTGTATGGATTACTTTATTCCTCCATGTTATTAATTTAAAAAAGTGACTTATTTTTTCCACCTAAATGAAAACTGTGCCAGATATAGAAAACTCCTTGCCTGAAAGATGAGTTAGCATGAATGAATGACCTGCATTCTTGGGTTAGCTTTAATGAATTAGCAGTAACTTTTGCAAGATAATGAAAGATTTATCATTTTGCCAAGCTGGGTTCAAATATGTCAAAGGAAACCTAAGTGTAACTAGTTGCCATTTTCAAGAACAAATTTAGGCAGCAGAGTTGGCTGGGAAATGTTTCCATGCTGCTCTGGGATGAAGCAGATCTCTAAAAGTATTCTCCAAACAGGGAAAAAAGCAAGTTTATTCTGGACTAGGTGGTAGCCTGGTGCTTGCTTTTCACATTTGGGTTATTGGAGAAACAGATTTAAGCCCTTCATTGTCTTGGTCTGGGTTTCTCATGCCAGGAGGGATTCCCCTGACACCACTCCATCAGCTGTGATGGGTCTCCTTAAATATCTCTGGCCATATAAATTGCTTGTGTCCCTCTGAGAGATGTTGTCTGTGTGGGTTTGAGCACTGCTCTAGGATGAGGGACACTCAGATGCATGCTCCTGAGTATTTTTCATTTATAAAAAGTGAAAACTTCTCTGGTAGATGGGCTTGGAGACGATGCCTTTTCCTTTCTACCAAATGACACCAGTGAGGAAAACACCTAATCCTGAAATTGAAATCCCAACATCAGCTCCAGTAGCCTTGACACATATTGGCTCCTAGAGCAACACAAGCTGTTATTTGTACCAGAAGTTTCATTTAGCATCTGTATTTCCCAATAATTTTTTTTTTTTTTAACAAGTCATCATTTTGGAAGAAAAGATATTTTGTAGAAATTTCCATAGGAGCTCTAAGGAATAGGAGGTCAAGGGACTGGTTCTTTGGGCTGCTCTGGGGACCCTCTCAGTCCTCAAAAGGCTTCATCTCTGTGACTCTTCATCTCAGCTGCACTTGGCACAACTAATCATGGAAAACCACAGCTGATGCTGTCTGGAACATGCTGCTAATGGCTGCAAATGCCCTCACAGGTATTCCTGTCTGTGCTGAAGCAACCAAACAAATCAGGGCCCCTAAGTGAGCAGGGCTCCACAGAGGGCAGCAGCCCAGAGGTGATGTGTCCCTTGTGTGAAGCCCTTACACAAATAGCAATGGTTTTCTAAAGCAGAATGGAAACAAAATGTTTAAAATCCCCCACAGAGGAGTCACCATAAGTTGCTCAGCTGTACTGGAGGCCCTGTCTCAATGGAGGTCTGGTTGGATGGTTGGGAAGTAAATTCTGCACACCCCTGGTTACTAAAGGAACAGGAGCCAGGATTTGTGAGCCTTGCATGCTCCTTGTTCCTCCTCTTCTGGATGAATATGAGTTATATTTTTCTAGACAGTGTTGAGGGTGGATAGAGACAAAGGAGAAAATAGACAGGAGAAAGAAAACCTCTCTATTTCTGTGACAAGGCCACTTGATTGTGTCTTCTCAAGGTGGAGGCCTCGTTGTGTGCACTGCTTATCTTTTCCTCTACAGACAGACAGTGTTTCACACATTTACAATTTTCCAACCATGAGTTATATTAAATTCCAACACCAGTTTTAGCCTTCAAAAATTAATCTTTGCAAAGCATCTATGTCAGGAAAACTGCTGTCCATTAGCAGGAAATTATTCAGAAAAAGGAAGACAATTTTCTTATTTATGTAAGAAACTGCTGTACAATTAAATACAGATATAGGTCAGTAAAATAAGTTCTTTGATCTATTGCTACAAGAAATCAGTGTAAATATGTTTCCTGATATGGGTTGCTACAGCATAATTGCATTTTACGAACTGTGTAGTGTGCTATTACTCAGGAAATGTGTTCACTGATATACATGCCTCCACTCAGCCTCATGGCTGAAAGGTTTGCTTTTTCTCATATTTATAGTTCTTGCACATTTTTAGATAAGGCGATTAAGCTCACGAAGGCATGGAAGAGAGTACAAATAGGGAAATTGCTTCTAGAGCATATACAACCATTATTGAAACAGAGATCAGTTGATTGTTTTCAGACAAACGTAGGATAGAATCAGTTGAGATTAAACTGCAAGGCAAATATTAAGAGGGATTAATTTATACTGTCAACTCTGACTGTTCTGGGCTTCATACTTTTGCTAGAGTAGATGAGAGCATGACTCCATCACAGGTGTGAAAAGGCTTGCTCTTCATGGAGTTTTGTCCTGTGTCTGGGGGAACAGTGCTCCCTGTAGAAACTGAGCCCCCCCAGAGCTGCCACAAGCTGCTCACTGAATGCTGGGGGTATTGAATGCTCAACAGCTCCCTACCTTGGGGCAGATTTGTCCTGGGTTTTACTGGGATTGCTGGTATGGGAAGATGAGAATGATCACAGTGCTGTTAGAACTCCAGCTGTGATTCCCTATTTACCAGGGATGCTGCCATTATAATGAAGGGTATCCAGGTAACTCCTTTCAAGGTTTGTGAACCTACCTGAGCAATGCCTGCTGGATAGAAATTGTTCAGCTAGGCAGGACTGAGCTTATTAAACATTGTCTCAGCATGAAAATATGTATATGAGTGTACAGGTTTAAGCAAAGCCATCTCATCAGATTTAATGTGGGGGATATGAAAAGACCATTGTCTAGTTAAAAACAAGAGTGTCAGGGAAGTGTTTGCAGTAGTATTTCTTTGTTTTGGAGAGCAGATGGCTGAGCTATCAGAAGCAGAACACTGCAGCAGGATGGGAAGAACAGGAGAGCATCTCTGCACTCTGGTTACAGAATCTGGGATTTGGCTACTTGTGGGCTGCTATAAAGTTCCACTTTGCCCAGGCATGGTTTTCATGACAGGATAAACAATCCTCTTCAGGCTCTAGTGGGATGCCCACCATCCTCACGGTCTGTAGTGGGCAGCAGAGGAAAAAACAGTTGGTCATTCCTGAGAGAGAGGATGTGGTTCTGGGTTCATGGCTGGAGTAGGAGGCAATTCCCACATCCTGCCTTATCACCAGGTTCTGGAGCCAAGCATGCTGCTCTGCACATCGTGTGTTTGTCAGAGGAGAACAATTTCTACAGCTGTTTTCCCTGCAACAGCTTCAGGACAAGGCCTTCCCAGGACAGCCTGAGGGAAGCTCTTGCTTTTTCTTACAGGAGGTGCAATATGCAGTCACATGAGGACAGCCTGAAATAAAAATGAAACTGAAATCTGATTTGTCCTTGTCTGGTCTTTTTGGAGGAGTAGTGGGAGCCACCAACATGTGGGGTTTAAGTGAGCCTTATGCTGTTCCATGACTTTACTGCTCCTGACCTTTCTCCTCAAGGTACCTCCCTTCAGTTCTTTGGGAACCAGTACCTTTGTGTGGGTGTGAAATGGGGACAGTAATAGTTGTCTTTCTTTCCAGTTTACTTGGAGATCTACTGGTGGAAAGAGTTTGGTGAGACAGTCTAAGTTCCTGATGGCAGTTCAGACTGTGATCAGGTTCTGCAAAGCTAGAAATGGTTGTTGTTGATGTTGTCTTGGTGTGGCTGTAACTCCCAGATTATGCAAAAAAAAAAATCTCCTTAGAGAGATATAGGATTGTCAATGCCATAGTTGTTAGAAATTTAGCTTTATCTTTTTCTCTCTTAATTTCTTCCCTTTTTTTCACTTTTAAAATATGTTGGAATATTGAATAAGACAGGAGAAACAAACCTATAAAAGAATGCATTAGGAATATATTTTAAGCAAATACCAGGAAACTACAATGTTCCTGTTGCCCACAGAGTCTCAATTTGGCTGTTTTGGGATGGCACAGTCTCTAATTACATGAACAAATATCATTTTTGAAGTCAAATGATATAAAAATATGGACTATTTAAAACCTTAGACAAACATGGAAGTCCCACCAGTTATGTTACGCTTAGTCTGCTTTGTTGTCCTTGTGGGTATGACACTCCTTTTCTACCAGAGTTCACTGGCAGTGCAGGGGGTCTGCAAGTGAGTTCCTGACTGCAGTGCTTTCCTGAACAGAGATAGATGTATTAAAATTTTGAAAGGCTTTCTTTGCTCAAGCCCATGAAAATTGCTAGCAGGGGCCATAGCTGGAGAGCAGAGGCCCTTGGCTGGAAGGAGGACATCCCATCACTGTTAGAAGAACAGGGCTTATTCTTTAGACTTCTGAAGAGAAATCTGAAGAGAAATCTGGGGGGATTTCAAAAGAGAAGTGTGTGAAAGAGGCCTAGTCTGACCCAGACAGAAAATTGTATTTCCAGTCTGTGTGAGGGTATCTAATCTGAGTCATCCTACTTAGGGATGAGAAACTTAAAGTAAGGCTATGGATACTAAAGATAAGGCTATTGATAAGGTACCTGAAAAGCATGAAAAGAAATTAGGTGTCTCCTTCAGACATGTGTCAGGCTTTTCCTCAGTCTCTTCCTCAGCAGTATTGCATGGAGAAATTCTTCCTTCTGTACAAGCATTTTTCTAGTGGTTAAAGACATTAATGAAGTCTGAGACAGACCTTTAAGTCCTGTTTCTTGACTGCTCCTAATAGATTGCATGAACTCAAGCACAGAGTTTTACATCCCTGAGCTTCACCTTACATCTCTATAAGACAGCCTTCTGCTTTCGATGTTAGGTACCTCACACAGCCTTGTGAGCACAGACTTCATGTAAAACCAGCAAAGATTTGCTGGGGGGAAGAAAAGTGTGGTGCAATCATAACATATTACAGTCATTATCTTTTGCCATTAAAAGAATTGTACTTTTGCATGTGAGGAAGGGAAGAAGGAAAGATGCTCATTAGCAACTTCCTTCCTCAGGCTCTGAGCTTCCAGGGGCTCCTCTCTGGGAAGTGTTGAGCACAGCTGCAGTCCCATGGCAGCCTCAGCTGATGGAACAGCTGCCTCTGCAGTGCAGTGCCATCACCTGCCCCTCTCTCCAAGCCCTGCCCCATCCCCTGCACTAGCCTGGATGTTCTCTGCTCCTTTGTAGAACCATTTTGAGGTGTTAATGTGGAAGAAATCTATCTACCTGTGACCTTTTGTTTGTATGGATGAGGAAGGCTCTCAAGTGTGGCAGGACACCCGAGGTGCCCTGAGGTGCTGCAGCAGAGGGGCAGGGCTGTGGGGCAGGACAGCAGAAGTGGCTGTGGTGCTAGAACACACAGTGACTGAGGCTGCCAAGGAGTCACAGCCTTTCCCTTCAAGGCAGAGCTTCCTGGTGTGATGGAGGCTGCTGCTGAGACTGCCTGACTTCCACAGAGCTCCACAAACACCAATGTTTCCCTGACTGCTGGGGAAGTGCAAGAATGAAGAGGAGAAAGAAGAGGAATGAAGATGCTGTAAAATGGGATTACAATCAAGAGTTACTGTAAGAGAGAGAAATAGGAGTCTGGGAGTACCTTGGAGAAAATGCTGTTTCATGGCTCTGCAAAGTTGACCAGACTGGGATTATTAGGAGAAATTTATCTAATAGTCTGGATATACCACTTTCCCATGGGAGAAAGTGTCTGATTTGCTCACCTCTTAAACTCTGCGGGGTGTTCTGGTCCTTCCTTTCTCCCTAAGAAGAGATGAAACAGAATTAATAAAGGTTGAGAGAAGGACAGCAAGGATGAATGAAGGCACAGAGCACCTCACCCTTTCCTAAGGGGAGAGACAAAACAGAATAATCACCCTTGAATCTGGAAAAGAGACCTGGCAAGGGCAGAGAGGGGCTGCTGGCTTGTGGTCCTTCATGGGATAATGAATGACATGGTTGATGGGTTAGAAGAAAGTGATAAGAAAGAAGTGCTTCACTATATACTTGCTAAAAAGGGGGGTGAACACCCTGACAAGTTATAAGAACAGGATAATTTAGGTTGAAAGGAATCCCTGGACATAATTTGTTCCAAACCTCTCTCTAAGCAGGGCCAGCTTAGCTCAGGATTTGTTTTCCTTGGTTTTGAATGTAGGATGCAGATCCTACAGCCTTTCTGGGCAACCTCTTCTAATGTTACCAGACTGAAAATCTGAAGCACATTAGGAAAGTGATTTATGCATTGCATGATCACTGGATGTGTGCTATGGAGTGGAAAGCCTGAATTGCTTCATAAGATGACCAAAACACAGAAAGAAAAATGCTTCCAGAGCTACTAAAACTGTGAGCATGACACCTGAGGCAGCAGGTTGATGCAAGGTGGGAACATGATTCCCACCACAATTAATTTGTCCTTCTCTGCCCTGACACACCTACTGACCTACTACTGACCACTGTCAGAGATCAAGTATTGGTTCTGATGGGCCTTTGGTCCACGCAGCATGATGGTCTTCGGTCTGATCAGTGGGTGACCCAAGCCTGGCAACACATCAAGCAGGGTGAAAATGGATTGGAGCTCTTAATGCTGCCTTCAGTTTTCACAGGGCAGGTGCCCAGGCAGGTTCGGACCTATTTCCATCAAGCATTAGAAGCTGGTTTCATAACATGTATTTTTCTGTCAAACTTTGTGAATAAAACAGTGCAGGAAGATGTCGTGACTAACGCGAAGCTTTTTATTCAGGCAGCAGATGAAGTGGGTTAGTTTTAGAAAGGAGTAGGAGTCAGAAGAACATTCAGCTTAAGCAGACAGACCAACCCTGGTTAAACTGAAGGGAAAAGCAGTGACACTGGGCCCTGCATATCTGATGTGAAAGACTGGGAATACAATGCTGGATTTATTGTTCGGGTTATACATTATCCCAGAAAACTGTGGTTTTATAGTGGTGACATCTGACCGCTTGCTATCAAGAGATAACTTGAAAGTGCTGCACGATAGGAAAGCTGTTCTTTTCTTGCTGCAGTTATTTTTATTGACAAGCTTTCAGACACCATGAAAGAGTCCACTGGTACTCAGAGCAAAATACTGTTCACAACCAGCCAGAGGAAGATTGAAGGCATGAACAATGAAGCAAATGAATACCTTGCTGCCTCTCTGAACACATAGCTGCCTGTTCAGCCTCCAAAAACAAGTAAATAAAATCCACAGATGTTTGGGTTCAGAGATAAGATGATTCCTCAGTGCAGGGATGTGTCCCATTTTTTGGATGCAATGTGCTGCATCTTGCAGAAGAGGTGCTTCTTTCTGCAGTGTCTGCTGCAGCAGAGCCCCCTCACACTCACATCAGACCCCCTCCTTTCCCACTCACAGGAGCTGATAATCTCCTTGTTGCAGAAACATTAATTGATTGCTCAGGGGAAAAATACATTGAGGAGTGCAATGCTTTATTTATAGGTTAGTTTTTGCTTTTCCTCCTATAAAGTGCTTTCACTTCTGGTGCTTGATTGTTAAGGAGAGCAACGGTGTGATCACAGGCAAAGACTTTCTGGTGTCTCTGTCTTCTTGCTCTAATTTGTGCTGTTTCCTATGCAGAGCTTGGCTGCACAGGGAAGCTCTGCACCAGCTGGGGTGGTATCCAGGACTCAGAATGGCACAAACTTTGTGCTCTGCAGGGCATAAGGGCTCAGCAGGCTGGTTCCAGGCAGGGGATGAGCCAAAGGACCTGTGACATGTGCAGTGCCTGGACTTGCAGCTCCAGCTCCAGAGGCTTAGAGTTTCCAGGAGTGCCATGGTTGAGACATGGTGGATGGGCAGGTGGAGTGAGCTCAGCCAGGTGTCATCACAGACACCAGATACACCAGATCACCCAGGATCTGAGTCTAGGAGCAAAAAGATACCCTCACTTCCCCTCCACGTGCACTTGCAGGAAAGAAGGAAGCCTACCCTCTGCCCAGTGGGGCTCCACCTCAGATGAGCAGCTCTGGAGGCAGGACTTGTCCTGGATGGCAAAGAAGGGGCAAGCTGGGTGCCCAAGCCTTCATCTTGCCAAGATGGGGAGACAATGAACATGCATATTATTTTTTTTTTTTACAGCATATATCTTACCCAAGCCTTTATTTTCAGGGATCTCAGAACAAGAGAAATAGCAAAGCTTTTAGTAAGATCAGTTTCTCTAATGACTCACCAAGTGCTACAAAGTCAAAACAGGTTGCTTGTGCTTGAAAGGTATAAAACATGTCATTTTTATGGTTACTGTTCAAAACACTGCATATATGCATGCAAGGGAACATTTTAAAATCTCGTAGAGCTTTTTTTCTTGTGCAGCTAGAGGCTCCTTTCTCCTGTTCTTTTACTCGTGTGTCATGATTTGTATTAAGCATTATTGCTTTAGCAATTAAGCAAATATCCTCACTGCACTCTGCCAGTCAGAGTGTTGCTCCTTTATACTCCCAAAAGAAAAGAGGAATTAAGTTGAAGTACTGGTGTCCCAAAACAGTTCCCTTTCCAGTCCACCAGAGCCTTTTCATTGGTGTTAGATGGGGCATCAAGTTCTGTGAGCACTGGGGAATGAGTAATAACTGCATCTGACCTCCAATAAAGACCTGCAAGTCCATCAAATGTCTGTTACATAATGCTATTTTCAACAACATTAATACACCTACATTTCTTTAATGTCTTTCATCCCAAATGAAATTTCACCACCATAGAGGAAAATGTGCCTTTACTTTTGTAATTATACAAGATTTGACAAGAAAAATATCCCTTTCAGCAAAGTCTGACAGAAAAACAAAATTCCAAGGAAGTAGAATATCTTGTAACGTAATTAGAGATTTTTGCAAAAAAACTTTTGAGGGAAATACTCTTATTTCTTCAGAACAAGACAGCCATTTTAGGATTTTCCATTAGTTTCTTAATCTCTCCTCCCTTTTAAAATTTGTGGGTTTTTTTACATTTTATTTTAAGGAACAGGGAGCATCCAGAATTATTGAAACCCCTAGAGGATATAAAAGAATATAAATAGTACCATGTGATATTTTCTTGGGTGGAGAACAATTCTTGTACATCACATTCCTTTTGCAAGTCAGGGTATGCCTCTGCCAGAGCACCTGGGTGGGTCCTGAGGTGGCTGATCTTCACCAAACTCCCACTTCCAGAGCAGCACCTCCAGCCAGGCCCCCACAGCTGGCATGGAGCTCACCTGGATATGAGATGCAGACAAAGGATGCTCAAGACATCCCTCTATTGTTTTTAGAGCTGCCTGAAATGGACTCTGAAAGGAGTTTATCTGGTACTCACCAGATAAACAAAAGCAGCAATGCTTACAAGAAATCGCTCACATCCTTGACATCCTTGGTTTCTTTGTACAAAGGTAAGTTACAAAATCCCTGTTAGGACTCTGCAGGTGAAATGGTCTTTTTCCTCCTCTTCCTTCATGCTGGGGAACTGTGCCAACCTGTTACTCAGGGAATTTGTCCTTCTTACCATGCTGGTTATAGGATGAGGATTTCTTCATGATGACCGTCTTGAAGATGGGGATGAAGTCCAAGCTTAACCACAATTTTCCCTTGCACCACTGGCTTCACAAGGGCACTTCCCCTCCCTGGGCCATGGGGACAGGTGGAAGTGCATCACTCCCATATGGAACTGTGGAGAAAGACAGATTATCTGGGGTTTTTTTTCTACACTGTTGCTCTCTGACCTGCACAAACTTTTAGAAAAATGGAAAGAGTTAAATGTGATGGTTTTTGGGAGTGCCTTCCCAGCTTGGTGCAGGTATTTCCTGCCCAACAGCTCAAAGATGGTAATTGATAGAACAGGATGCACATTTCTTTCTGCTCTCTGCTCATTAAAAAATCAGTGATGACAGACATGATCACCAAAGTGGCTGTTCTGTGCCTTGCCATGGGTCTGGCCTTACCCCAAGCAAGAGGGCTTGGTGCTGGTGAGTACCAGGACACATCTCCAGGACCCAGCCACACATTGTAGGGGCAGAAGGAAGAGCTCTGAATGGCTTTTTGACCCTCCAGTCCCTAGTCTTGTTTATATCCTCATGTGGTCAGAGAAACCTTTGACTAAAGCAATCTTCAGGTTCTGGGAGAAATGTGCTGATCCACGTCTTGTGCGATGCCACAGGCTGGGGACAGCCCCAGCAGGGAGGAGTTCTACAGCAGGGTGATGGAAAGGTGGGCTTGTTGCCCACGGATGGCTGATCTGTAACTGCTCTAAGTTCTTGCAAAGGTGGCTTGCATGTCCTCCTCCAGGACTGCTGAGCTGCTCTGCTTCTTCAAGCTTTTTAAATTTGGGTTTCCCCACAGCCAGACCTTGCTCAAGCTGCTTAGCTTTTTTTTTTCCTGGTACACCCACATAATTACTCCAGCACAAAGAGTGGGCTTGTGAAGCAGCAGCATTTTAAAAAACCACAAACTCTGATCTCAAGGCAATCTTTCCCTCCCACTTCCTCCCCCTTCAAGCAGGGGTGTCAGCCGTGCTGTTTCTTTCAAACTTTCTCTGAGTCATCTCATCAGGCAGCTTGTAAATACTTGAATGCATCCATCAATGTCAAGTCAAAGTAAGTAACTAGCAGCACATGCTGTGCAATGGACTTTCCCCTGCTCACATTTCTCTCATTTTTGGGGATGCATAGAATTCAGGGGTGACCCTACCTCCCCATATCATCAGCATACATACAGAGATGTCATCAAAGATTCTGTCTCATCATGAGAACAGGAAACCAGGAATAAGGTGAGCTGCTTAAATTCAAGAAGGCTTCAACTCTTCTGAAACTCCCACTGCTGTATGATCCAGAGCAGAATGCCTTCATGTAAGATGCTCCATTCATTTCATCCTAAAACCAAGAAATTAGAGACTCTGAGGAGCTGCATTACCAGCATGCCTTTGAGAATTTGAGGATGTGTCATTGCTAACCATTTTGGACCAGCTGGTCACAGCATTATGAACTGTTGCTAGAAAATATTATGTTTTCATATTACAAGGGTATAATTTGCTGTGTCATCGTTGCGTACTAAAATCTAAAAGGCAAAATGTGATTCAGAGGGTGCATGGAACACAAACCACCTCCTCAGAAGGCAAAAATCTCTGCTGAAAAGCACCAATGCTCCCAAGTATGACTGATAAATGTGAGTTTTTTCGTGAGCAAAATGGCAAAATATGGACCCTGCACCAAGGCTTTGCTCAGCATGGTGCATAATTCCCTGATTTGTCTGCTAGCAGGCTGGTTTATGGGAATGAAGTCATGGCAATGGAAAGAAAGAAAAAGTTTTGCAAAAGTTCTGAGTTATTCCCTCCAGATGGCTTGGAAGGAAGGTCTGGTGTCATCGTGATATTTGCCTAATAACTCTGAAATGATCAGCTGAGGTGGATGAGTGTACTCTGAAATAAGTACATGTGTGGAAATACGCTCCTCCCCAACCCTTCCACCCAGACAGGTTGGTTATGTGTGAAAATCACATTATGAGCCAGGAACTCAAGCTTAGTGCCACCTTATGAAGTAGAGTGGGGGAAAACTGGCTGAGTAAGAACAATATTGCACTGCGAAATGGGAGGGAAGGTGTCCTGAATACTCTTCCTCCTCTCTGCTCCAGCCCACAGCAAGAGCTGGGCACAAGTCCCGCTGTGAGGGGCATCTCACTTGTGTCTGTTTTGATTTTAAAACATAAGATATTGAGATCTCTCTCTAAATTCAGTGCCCTGGCAGAGTAACATACTGTCAAGGTGAGCATGGGTAATAGTACTGACCCACATGCAGTTTTTCCCTGCCATGACCAGGGGACATGTCAAGGGTTGCCCTTCCCTCTTTTTTCTCAGGCAGTGCAAGTTGAAAATCAGGATAATTGCACAGCAAAAATGCTTTCCATCTCACTCCTTTATTTACTTTTTTTTCATGATTTCCTTCCACTCCCAGATGAAGGAATGTAGGCTGTTTGAAAAGCTGATCTGCTCGGGTGGGGCATTAAGTTAATTTGAAGCATTGCTGAATATTTAGTCATGTTCTGTAGGAGTATTAGAATCAGAAAATTCTTGGATTCCTAACAAACTCTGCACGTGTACATGATCTCCAGAAAGAGAACAAGTGTTTAAAAACAAGGCTCGGTACACAATTCTGAAGTAATTTAAATATAAGATAGATATATATATATATATATATATATATACACACACACATATATATATAATTTAAGTTAAAAACATCTTGCAATACTACGTTACTGACAGCTGAAAGTCAGGTACCAAATGTGATGGCATAGATCTGTAAAGTGCTTTAGGGAAAAATTACTAACTGGTATACATCTGATTTTAAAATAAAGATAGCAGAAAGAGAAGTTTGAGTTAATTTAAATAGGAACATGCCATTTGCAAGCAGAAGTCTCTCTGGTCAAACTGGTCAACCAATGGTGATTTAGGAAGGTAGCTCTCTTCTTTTGAAATCCATTAGCTTGTGCTGTGGTGTGTGGCACCTTGCTTTTGTGACTTACATCTTCAAATTAGGACACTTCCCAAGTCTGCTAATGTCTGCAGCTGGGTCACAACCAAGTTACTCTTCTCTCAAAGATTCTGTGTTTTCAAAAAGAAATTTCTTATTTTAGATAAGGATGAACACGAGTCCTTAAGTGAGTATTTAATCCAGGGATTACAGAAGTGTTTTCAGTATGGAATCACTTCATCTCCCATTTTCTCAGAGTGATAGATGAACACCTTCTTTTTACATAAGCATAACTATCTGATTAGGTGATGACTTTATAGACAGGCCCGTTTCTGATCCTGCAGACTCAGACTAGAGATGGAAGTCACACAAAGCGTACTGGAGTGGTGTGCAATCAAAACTGGACCCAGTATTTTCAAACCAGGCCCACTCATAGTTGGCAAACACTGGCTTGTGGCTCTTTCAGTACCAGACTTCAGAGGAAAGTAGAAAGCGTTTGTAAAGCACAGATACTCTATAGTGAATACGCCTTCACTGTGTGAGAAATGAGCTCAAAGCTGATGGTGGATAACAGATCTGAAATGGGCCGATTTATCCAGCTTCCATGGGTAGTTTTCCAGCTGCAGCTCCAGAGCCACAGTCAAGATGTAGTCATCTAACTACTTCCTGGAGAGGAGCAACAAAGTAATTAGCTGCCTAAGCTCTATCAGATATACTTGCCCCTGTGTGCCCACAAAACTGATCCTGTGAAAGTCGAAGCACAGACCTGGGAGTGACTCCATGCCTTATTGTTGTGTTCACCATCAAAGCCAGGCAAAAGCAGCTGCCATGTCAAAAAAACTTCCTCCAACTTCCATTGTCAAAGGCAAGCTGGCTTTCAGGTCTAAATGGTCATTAGCCAAGCCCTCATCATTCCCAGCAGCTGAGAGCAGCTCCCCCACAAAGCCACACGAGCAGAGCATCGTTCACTCTCACACATCACGTTGACTTCAGCGCCGAGGTGCATCTCATGCCCTGACTTATCTCTGTGCGTGCTGCCTATGAATAATTCAGGACATCTCCAGACAAGTTTACTGTTTCAGTCCAAGTGAATAAGCAGCAGTAACAAATTCGATGCAAAAGTGGAGCAACAGACTGCGCAGCGAGTGCAAAGCAAGGGAGGTTTCCATGGACACACTTCTGCTCTGTTAGGAGGCT
This sequence comes from Rhipidura dahli, assembly GCA_013399225.1. NCBI lineage: Eukaryota > Metazoa > Chordata > Aves > Passeriformes > Rhipiduridae > Rhipidura > Rhipidura dahli. Next base: position 443,222 of record VXAC01001025.1, read on the forward strand.
TTAAGAGAGAAATGCAGCATGAGTGGAGTGGGTTAAGGACATAAGATGGACTGCTCCAGAGGGCAGCACCAGTTGTGTTTGCCTGGCCAGTGGGGCAGGAGTGAGTGACAGGTGAGTGGAGGCAGCTGGCAGGATAAAGGCTGTGCAATGTGCCCATCCCTGCAGTCTGGGGCTGCTCTGAGTTTTGCCAGCGTGCTGTGCCAATTAACCACTCCTGGTGTGACAATGGGCTGCACTCCTGGCACTGCAGCTGTGCCAGATGCTCCAGAGCTCAGGTGCCAAGTCACACCGTGCAGGATATGGTCACATGCAGATAGACCTGTCCACATGAATCCTTTGGGAGTGTAGACACTTTGTTATAATATTGCATTGGTTTTGGGTACATAGTTTCCTGATTTTAACTTTTTTTTTGCCAGAAATTGTACCAACCGGCTCAGAGGCTTATGTTAGAAACAGGCAGAATTCTTGTGACAATGTGTTTGGCAAGGATAACACTCCGCAGATTTCAAGGACACTTTGACAGGAAACTTTAAGATACATTGTCAGTGCTATAACGAGAAAGAATATCCTCCTATTAACATGTATCTAGATTTTCTCCTTGATTGTTTGGTTAATGATCCCAGCCTTGTTAGCTGCTATCAGGGAAGATCCAGCAGCTAGAGAACTGAGATGAAGAAGATGAAGAATCATGGATTTCTAAATTAGAAAAGTTCAAAGGTAGAAATGGGTAATAAGGAAATGAAAAGAAAAATCTTTGTGATCATCATCCAAACTCTAGGGGGAAATGAAAAAATCTGCTATGGATAGGAGGTACTCTCCATTCAGCCCTTCAGGTCAAAGGGTTTTCTGAAGTTTCTTTCTTTGAAGAGAGAAAGTAAAATGAGCATGGGTTTAGGAATAAGGGGAAAAGCACTAAATGTGGAATACAAATGGGAAGAGCTGGAAATGTTGTGGTATTTGGGTCCCTGTTGGCCTTAATCAGTGTGGAGGAGAATGTAGTTCTTTGGGGAGACTGACTTTACCCTGCCAAAACTTGTCACACCTAAATTGCTTGATTGTTTCTCTTAAGCTTCTCTCTTGAACTACTTGAGTAGCTGAAAGCTGGGCCAGCTTTAGAGGTAGATTTGGGAATTTGTTGGGGTACAGGCTTTGGACCTGTAAAATCTTTTATTCTCATGTGTTTCAGCACATCTTGTCTCTTCATTCCAATGTTTCCTTCAAGTTCTCTGAGCAGGGATTGTCTCTTACTGTATTAACACATTCCCCATCTGGTGTGAGGGCTCCTGCTCTGGGGCAGGGGTGCCTCTCCTGCACAGAGCACATCTACCTTTTTATTTCACAACCAGTTTCTAAAGGTCTTGGATGTATTTTATCTGTTATTTAGGTAAAGAATCTACAGCAAAGAATCCTATAAGTCTTTTCAGCTATCCACCAAACTAATTGAAAAAAGACTCATTAATTTCTTTTGGGCAATTACTACATAGTGAATAATGCAGTAAGTCCCTCCAAGCTCCTGTGGAACGTTTCCTTGCTTTATGGATTGTTTCCTAGCATGCCTGCAGCAGAGCTGTTTATGTTCTTTTCACTTTGTAATTTTGTGCATGAAGAACTACAATAAACATAATTAAAACCAAATTTCCCTATCTCTCCTCCTATATTTCTTCTCATGACTCTTCCCTTTTCCTAATCTTCATTCTCCTGCTTCCTTCCTCTCAAATTTATTCTTCTTTCTTTACTCTTTCTGCTTTTCCTTCTGCTTCCTCTCTGTTACCAGTTCTTTTCTGGTCTTTTTTTTTTTTTTTGTATTCCATGTGTTTTCAGAGCCCTCAACGGGCCTACACTTAGCATAAGCTGGGGTTTCCAAAGATGACAAGTTTGTGGGTAGATGCCAATAGGATTTGAAGCTGAAACACAGTCATGAAAAAGATCTACAAACTCTTGCAAAATTGGCTTGTATAGACTCATACCTGTGAATGACTTATGAGCAGACTGTCTACAATGCTTGTACTTTCCATTTACGGTGATCAAATGTCATCTTTCCACCATTCACCCAGCTGCCTGATTTTGTATAAATCAGTAATTTTCTTTCTAAGGAGATTGTTGCTACAATACTGAAAGCACAGCTGGGTTTTATTCCCTAAAGTGTCCCTTCTGCATCTGGGTTTGTGAATGCAGTCCCTATTTTAGGGGTCAAGATTTTAGGGCTTTCCAGGCTTCGTTTCTGCATGACCGTGGGTTGACCAGCTCATCCTTGATCTTCTTTCCCATTTGCAAGGTGGAGATACTGACTGTAAATTTCTTGGAGTTCTACAGATGACAAAGGCCTTTACTGTAAAAAAATGCTTTTTTCTTTTATTTGCACTGAGGAAGTACTAAACAGTTGTTGATGAGTGTTCAGCCCTTGCATGTAGAGCAGATGAAGGCTGACCACTGGGATGAGAGGGGTGAAGTTTTCCACAAAATTTAGCAGTTCATGCGAAAAATGTGTAGAAGCTGATGAGCATTACCCAGTGGGATTTTTTTAATTACTTCTTCCTCTGCATCTCAGGAAAAGCCATCACATCTCATTATGCAGATTCTGCTCACTAAGTGGGAATAATTGGCTACGGGAATGACACCACTTTAGGTAGGCACTGTCCATGACGTGGTGACAAAAAGTGTGTCCCTTTTGAAAAAGAAAGAGATGACATCCTGACTGTGCTGAACACCAATATCAGTTAACATTTTGCTATCTTTTCCAAGAGTTCCTGTAGTACTTGCTCAGAGATTTTGTTTGGCCACTGATAAGGACTGTAGGATTTGGCTTTTAATGACGATGATACAAATTTCACCTTGCTGTCTTTCAGAAAAGTCATACTTGAGTTACAGGAAAATGCTCCTGCTCAGCACAGATTTTATCCTCATGAATCCTGTTCTGACAAACATAATGAAACATGGATTAATGCTTTCATGCTAAAGTGTTCTCTCATGCAGCTTTGCTAAGTTTACATTAAGAAAAAAAGTCCCAAGGTGTGGAACGGGATCATATTATTTCCTTACAACTAAATAGTTTCCAAGTTGCTTTGAGTGTTATTTACCAATGAAAGAAAAGAAAGTGAATGTTTTCCCCACCCTTTCACCCCCACCTCTATGCTTGTTGCTATTACAAAATACCCAAATGGAGTAAGGATGAAGTAAGGATGAAGATGAATTAACAATAAGGGCTCTTGGACACAATTATGAGAAAGTCTTGGGAAGTACCAAGAGAGCTGGGAGAATGAAATCCTGTGTTTGTCAGCAGCTGAAATGGGACCACTTAGGGAAGTTACCACCAAGAGACACCTTGTTTTGTCAAGTCCAGAATTTCTGCACTTACAAATTACACGATACAGGTGCCTCAGTGTAATGAGGTGCCACTGTTTCTTTAATGCTCTAAGTATTAGAAGACTCTTGGTGCACCACGTATGGCGGCGATCTTCACCTGACAACCTTTGCTAACCAATTAATTGAAAGGTTCTTTGCTCACTAGAAGGGACAAGATAGGGCTCTATCCGGAGTTTTTGGGACTGGGGAGACAGACTTCCCCTTGACTTTGCTGGCTCAGGCCCCTGGAGACCATTTGCATGCGAGTTTTAATGCGGATGCTCCTCGCACGTCTCCAATCCAACCCAGGGCTCTTGCCAGGGACACAGCCTAAAGGGGTGACCTAGGGTTCATCTCACGCTGCACTGAGGGCAAGGCAGCTCTCTGTTTCCATTTTAATTGTGTCACTGTTAGCCAGGGCTCGTGTCTGCTTCCTCTCTCACCCCACAAAGGGAAAATGTGTGCCAAAACGCTTCCTGTTTTTCACTGCCAGCTGGGTCGCGTGCTCGGGGTGAAGCTCATTAAGGCAATGTGTGGCACTAAACCCAGCAGCCTCCAGGAGTGGAAACAATCATGCTTCAGCATCCTAGACCTGAGTGGATTCAAGTGGAAATCAGGCTGCAGAGCACAATAAGTCCAGAGACAAAACCTGAAAGAGGGAAGGCAGCCACATTTAGTGGTCTGAACAAACCAGGGAAAGCAGGCATGTGTTCCACACAGACGGAGTGATTGTCCTTTGCTTCAGACAAAGTAGGAAGAAGAGCCCGAAACGAACACCTAATGGTGCAAAATTGCTTATAGTCAGAGGGGTTTGCCTTCTTTCCCATAGTGTGAAGGGTTGTTGGGCAACCTTTTTCTACTGATGGAGCCAACATGCATTATAAAAGCATTATCACATTAATTAACCTTCTAAAAAATAAACCATTTCTTGACAAAAGCACACATCTGTGTCCTTGCCACACTTTTCAGTACTTTATATTCCTCAGCTGCAATATGTCTCCCTCCCTCTGTTGCACCTACCTTTTCCTAAGCCCTTTCAGGCAAAATTGTTTGAATAATGCTGGTCATTTTGTCCTATAAGGGCTTATTTTTCTCCCAGAGCAAGTTACAGGGCTGTTATGTCTAACTCCAGTCTCACACATGGAATAAAAGACAAAGAAAAGCCGTCTAGTGTTTCATTCTCTCTCTGTTCTTGGTGGCTAAAACAAGATTTCATAATAATGTTTATGTTTAGAATTTCTGCAGTAATAAGCAGATTGGTATCAGTGTGTATGCAGTAAGTTTAAAGAGCTGTTAATAGACAGTTGGATGGCTCAGGAATTTAAAACCTTCATTACTATGTCATCAGTTCAAAGCCAACTCAGTTTACCAGGGATTCCTGATAGCATCAGTCTCTCCTTCCCAGATGAAGCAGGTATGCTTGTCCAAACTTGGAATTGCAGCACAATTCCACAGAAAAATCAGTAATTGCAAACTTTTCATTCCACAATTTCCTACAAAACAACATTCTGGAAAATGGCATTTTTTAAAATTTCAATGCCCATTTAAAAATTTCACTGGGCCTGCAAGACACTCATAAATGGCCCAGATTAAAAATATGCAAAAAAGCTAGAATGATGTAACAATAAAAAATAATACACAACTTTTTTAAAAAGAATCAATTCTGGAAATCTATATTACAGTTATGATCAAGAAAGGACATATTCTATAATAATGTGTCATTTTGGTTACTTTCTCAAGGGAAATAATTATGAAAAGTTCTATTTTGATTTTTTTTTTAATAGTAAAATACATCTGTACATATGTAGCTGTTTGAGATAATTTTGGTTACTGTGCTTTGAATGTCCTTCTGATATTGTGTGTAATCAAATGCCTCATGAAGAAGGGAAGGGGGAGAACTGGTTACTTGGAGCATTTCATTTAGGATGTCCTAATAATTTGCTAATGATCTTGGTGTCATTTTCCACAGACACTAGTTGTGACCTTGCAAAATGGATTAGGACGAAAAGGGAGGGAAGGAAGGAAGGAANGTGTTTCTTTAAGTGTATATCCAACATGGTAACTGTTACACACTGCTTTCCCTTTCCAAATGCTCCATCAGGAGACAGTGGGTCTCTACACAAACAATTGTAGATTTTAGATATTTTCCTGATGAGGCCCACCAAGTAAGACCAGAGGACTAATATGTAACTTATTGCTTGTTTGTCTGCCCATTTCCACCATCCTGGGAAAGCCCAAAAGTTATCCACCAGTGATTGGGTTCTGCCTTCCAGAGCCAATGAAGAGTTCAGAGAGGCTGAGTCTTTCATTGTCTGTGAAAAGTCACTTTGTATTTATCTGTGATGCTCTCCCAAGGGAGGATTTTCTTAATTAATTGCATTCTGGTGATGAGAGTAGATGAGATAATGGTGTGGTAAGTCCAGTTTTCAGCTGTTGAAATGCTCAGGACATTGGTTGTTCTTAACCCTGTATTAAAAAGAGAGAAAAATTCCTCATCTCTTTGATTTTGCTAATGTCAGTAGGAATGTAGGTTCCAATTAACATAAATAATAAAGAAGGAGGAAATTTTCTTAAACCACAAAACTTGAATGTGGAAAATTTCCACTTTAATTCCTGAAAAACTGTCTTTATCACTTTTTTAATGGAAGGTTTCTTAAGCTGTGACTCTTTCCTCTAGTGGCACAGTTTTCAGCATTTTTTCTATGAACACTTCATGGTCCACAAAGTATTTCTGGGGTTCAGAAAAAGGTGAATAAGTAAAGAAGGTTCATATATGTTCCTGAGTGATGTATACACATGAATAGTTGTGGAAAATTGAAAAGCTTTGGACATCCATAAAGCAAAGAATTGCACTTGCAGTCACTGAGGAGTAGAGAAATTTTGGACATGGGTATCTGGAAATTATGTGTCCAGTCTAAAAGAGTTTCCCATAAGGTACTTTACAAGTAAGTTAAGATGATATAAGACTGTTTCATGGTACTTTTTAAAACATGCAATGAAACTGATAAATTGATTCTCTCTTCAGGGTGTCTGGGAATGCCAGACTAACTCAGGATACATGCAACATGTAGGTCCTGCTTCCCTGAGAGCTCTTACATGCTTTTTGGTAGGCATGGAGAGACAGATTTTTTCCTTTAGAAAAACTCATGGTTAAAGAAAAGCAGTGAAATAAATTGCTTGCTAATATTCTTTCAAAAGAAAAAAATCATGTGGAATTGCTCCTTTCCAACCATCAGGTTGTAGCTCCCTGTTTGTTCTTCCCCATTTTTCTGAGCAGCAATAATGACATGTTGCTCCTGGTACAGCATCTGACATCAGACTGATCCACATACTCTGAATGCCAGGGAAATCTGACAGGTTTTGGTCATCTCTTGACATTCTTCTGTACATCAGGTCTTGTCTCTCTCTTCCCTGGTAACACAGCTTACAGCAACAGGCACCAGCTGACCTGCAGGTTTCTGTAGGCAAACTGCTCTTTATTTGGAAAGCTTTGTCCTATTGCTGAGAGAGATCTTTCAACTATTATTATTATTATTACTATTATTATTATTATTACTACTATTATTATTTTTATTGTTGCTATTGTTATTATTATTACTACTACTAATACAGTTTTTTTAGAAACAGAAGAACTCCCCACACCTTTTTCTGAAAGGCTGTAGTTTCAGTGTGTCCAGTAAAGTACCCACATTTTATATCATCTGAGGGCCTGAATCCAAGCATCCTTCTACTGATGGTTATGTAGAATGCTGCCTTTCCAGGTCAGTATATTAGGGTGCAGCTTTCATGCAAAATCACAGGTTTAACTTAAAATTAACTCTTTGGGTCAAGACATTCAGATTTTCAGACTGGTACCTACACAAGTAGCCCCATGGCCAGAGGTATTTGGCTCAGTGAGAGCTACATGCACTGGACTCCTTTGGAAATCAAAATCCTTGTGCTTCTCTCTCCTACAAAAGCATTACATGTGCAGTGATGCAGTTTTGTGGATGTCAGTGGAACAGCCTCCGTGTGTGCAGTGAAATACATGAATCTTTGCAGCATTGAGCCACTTATTCTGTGATTTGCTTGTCTTGATCTTAACTTGAAACCAGTGAGGCTTGAAAAAATTGTCTTCTTGCAAGAGATGAGGTGAAAAAGTGAAGCTACTGTTTCTACTGAAGAAATTTCTGAGTTATCTCAAGGTAAAATAGCTAAAGCAAATTTATTTCGAAGCAGTCAAATATCGTAGCCTAACTATGAGTCATAACTGCCAAGTTCAGCATCTTAGAACTTAAAAATGACTGCAACTTCATGAGAAAACCAGCTGAAACTGGAGATGGTGGCACCTTGGAGCATCCTTCTGTGACAAGGAGGTGATGTTTTCTAGACTGCAGCATCATTTCACTTGCTTGTTATTTGCAGATGTCCACAGCTGAAACAATCTGAGTCAGTGAAACACAGCAGTGCCACAGGAAAGTTTTTATTTCCAGAGGAACTGAGTGGTGATTGAAACTCACTGTGATTGTGTGAGCATCTCAGAACTTCTCACAATGTCTTGAGTGCAAAACAGAAGAGCACATGAAGGCTCAAAAGCTGTTGTGTTCCTTCCTTTCTCAGTCTGATTTTCATCTATACACAACCAGGAAATTCAGCAACCTCTGTATCTTAAAAGAAAAAAAGAATATATATATAGATATATATAGATATATTTGTATTCTGCATTTTGTTTTGGCAGCTGTAGCACCAGGTGCTTCAGAATCTCAGCTATCAGCATCAGGTGTTTCCTACACGGAAGCCTTGTGCAAAGAGAATTTTCATGAGCTTTTTGGTATAAACAAAGTGTTCCTTAAAGTTCCTTAAGTGTTCCTTCCTGCCATAGAGAGCATGGGGGAAGAATACCCCCTGTGTCAAAATTATTTGTCCTCAAAAAGTGAAAGCTTGGCTTTGGTGACCAAAGGAATGGTTTGTTCAAAGACAACCCAGTGAAAGGTGGAATGAAATTCTGAGTTCCCAGTAGCCAAACCTCTTTGGCCTTGAGAACATCCCTAAGCCTTCAGTGGTAACAACAGAAAAGAGCTTGCAGTGACTGTTTCGATATCTCTGCAGAAGAGAGACACACATCACAATGTGTTTTATGAAATGCTCCCTGGGTAATGTTTGGAAGTTAACTTTGCCATATGAAGGTAAAAGTTCCCCTCCTGTTTGAAGGGTTTCATGAAAAAATAATAAAAAAACCCTGTGGATCGCCCACTGACAATTTCAAAGACCAATTTTAACAATATCACACTTTTGTTTGTTTATAGTAAAGCTCTTGTCTAAACTTGAAGATTCAGGGTTGTTTTGCCCTGGAGTAGTTTTGTTGGCACTGTTCATAATCTCTTAAATTCCAAGCTAGATTTTGGAGGACAGTCAATGCATTACTTCATGTGAAAGCTATTATTCCCTATGAATAATTAGCACGCCGTTCTGCAGGACGGTGGATGTGAGGCTCAGTGCTGAGCTGCTGCTCGGAATGCTGACTGTGGTTTTCACAATTTGCAGTCCAAAGTGGAATAAACTGTGGGCTTGGGCTGCCTCAAACACCGTAACCAGGTGTATGGGCTGCTCACTGAATGAGTTCTCTTTGGGAGAAAGCCGATGGGGAGCTTTTTGTGCATGTGGATTTCTGTCCTACCCAGCCCCAGGTGCATCTGCAGCAAGAGCAGCTTGCAAAATTGAAAATGGCTCTGGTGGAATTCCTTGCCATATGGAGGAAGCATAAAGCATAAAAGCAACCACACTGCACACTCTTGTTCAGTGTCCTCCCATCCACAGGGGTGTCACTGGAATTTTTATCCATTCCTGAAGAAGTCAGATCCTAAAGCAGCAAAAGGAAGATGAAGAAGAGCAGGAAAAGGCAGATTTTGTTTATGTGCCATGCTTTTCAGGCTGTCAATCCCCATATCTCTGTGCTGGTCACACTTACAGAAGCTTCTTGTAATCTTGACTAAGAAATTTCATCTGTTTTCCAAATTGATCGGTCATAATGATGTAGGGATATCAGTGCTGTAAGGCTGCTGTTATCTGTGTAATACAACCTGGATATCTTTATAGATGATTAATTCTAGTGTAAACCATTTACCACAACACCCACGTAACTGGTATGTGAGATACTGATAGTGTTGGACTCTCCTAGAGCAGGGGAGCCTATTGCACAAAGAATCCAGCACACAAACCTAAGGTATTGAAAAAAAATAGTGCATGGTTTCTTATGGAGTTGCTAGAAGTCATAGCAACCTGGAGAAAAACTGATCCATATTTGGCACTGCATCTCTGGCATTAAGAAAATGGGATGATTTTTAATGGCAGGCTACAAGAAGAGTTTTAGTTCCAGGACTTTTCAGAGTGCTCCCAGGAGTCTGAAATATCTCAGAAATGACTTTTCCACAGGAATTGTGGAAGTTGTCTATTAGAGCCTGAGGTTCAGGCCACACGTTTGCACATGACCTCAAAAGTCAGTGAGTATTTTTGTGAGAGGAGAGGGAAAGTGAACACTTCAATTTTTATGCAACATCAAAAATTTTCGCACATATTTATAATTATTCTTTCAATTTTTTTTTTCTCTGAATTGAAAATTCTGGGGAAAGTGTGGGCCTCAACAGCTACTACATGTTCTGGAGAACAGAAGAACAGGAATTTGCATCCAGTGAGCAGTAAATCCACTGTGGCCATATCACCTTTCTTCCTGAACAGTCAAGTTTTGAGAGAGAGAGTAAAAGCAAGACACTTCATTGAAGAATATCTAAATTAAATTCTCCTCTCTTTATGCCACTGGAATTGAATGCATATAATTTTAATGCCAGAAACGACTATTTAGGATCATTTTGCCTGACAAAAACCATAGATTTTTATCAAACTGGTTTCTCTGTTGAGCCTCTGACCCTTGGTATGGTACACAGGTTCAATTTCAAGGCTTCACCTGAGAAGGAATCCAGTGTACCCTTGAGCAAGTGATTTGGTTGGAGATCTTGGCTGTTAGGAATGCATGCCTTTGCTCCTGAATGCAGTTAGCATAGTTGCCAGATGTTGGATCTTGCTCTACCCTATTCCATTAGTTTAAAAAGCCCTTTGCTATCAGAGGTATTTACAGACCATGTTCAGATCCTTTTTTACCTTTCTGGGGATAAACTAAACAGCCTGAAGTCCGGGAGTCATAAACTCCTCCTTACAGAAAGGTTTAACTTTAGATTGTTGCTGCTTCTGAAAGGTGACTGTAAAAATGGTGCTGTGGAGTTTCATGTTTATGGTTTTAATGGTTTCTATACAAAGAGCTTTGGTTTACCAGTTAAAAGGCAGTGTGACTGCCTGCCAGACCTTTCAGTTTTATCATAGTCTCCACGGGAAGTTGAGATTTTGCATCCTGTCTGTCATCACAGGCAGTAAGCACAGATTAAATTGGACCAGGGATTGAAGACTGGTGTTGTGGTCCATCATCTGCATCCCTCTCCCCTTAGAGGAAAGGAATCACATCTCTGGTGACATCAAGCCATGTCCTGCCATGTGATGTGACTTGGAAGTTGCTCCATCCCCCCATCCCCTGGGTCCCTTTGTGGCCCACCAGGAGCTGTGTCCAGTCCAGAATCGCACAAATGGGGAATGAGAGGCTGGAGGGCACTGCCACGGAGGGGTCCTGGTTGATGGCCAGCTGGACATCAGTCAGCAGTGCCCTGGCAGCCAGGAGGGACATCCCTGTCCTGAGGGACATCAGGCACAGCATCAGCAGCCAGGCAAGGGAGGGGATTGTCCTGCTCTGCTCTGCTCTGCTCTGCTCTGCTCTGCTCTGCTCTGCTCTGCTCTGCTCTGCTCTGCACTGGGGCAGCCTCACCTCGAGTGCTGGGGGCAGTTTTGGGTGCCACAATAATAAAAAAGATGTGAAGGTGTTGGAGAGTGTGCAAAGGAGGGCAGTGGGGATGGTGAAGGGCCTTGAGGGGAAGCCGTGTGAGGAGCAGCTGAGGGCACTTGGTCTGTTCAGCCCGGAGGAGGCTGAGGGGAAACCTCACCGCAGTCACAATTTCCTGGTGAGGGGCAGAGGAGGGGCAGGCACTGATCTCTGCTCTGTGGTGACAGTGACAGCACTCGAGGGAATGGCCTGAAGCTGTGTCAGGGGAGGTTTAGGTTGGATATCAGGAAAAGGTTCTTCCCCCAGAGGGTGTTTGGGCACCGGGACAGGCTCCCCAGGGCAGTGGTCACAGCACCAGCCTGATGGACAGCACTCTCAGGCACATGGTGGGATTCTTGGGGACAGCACTGTGCAGGGCCAGGAGCTGGACTTCCCTACTCAGTATATTCAGTGAACCTGTGATTTTGTGATCTTCTCTGGTCCTGCTACTCCACCTTCCCTGTGTGGTGGTGGTGCAGTCAGTGCCCTTCACGGGGTCAGCAGCCAATGTCACCCCATGAGGCCAGACAGGTGGCCCTGTTAATGAGCCACAAGATGAAGCAAAGGTCTTCTCTTGCTCCTTCAGCCACACCAGCTCTGTCCTGCAAACACCCAGTGAAGCAGTATATTCCTATCCAGAAAAATAACTAAATGCCCCCTCATGCAAAAGCATTAATTTTATTCCATGACAAGATTTCATTTTTGCACAGTCATTTCCTCACACCAGTGCTGCCCTTTGAAGTGAAGAAACCTTTTTTTCTCCCTCTTGTTCCAGTTGTTTGGTGTAAATAGAAAAAAATTCCACAATTTAAAGATAAGAATTACAAAAATAGTGGATTATATTGGTAACTCTAAGGAGAACAACCTAAATACAGAATGAATGAAAGAAAAAGGGAAGAAGAAATGAAAGAAAGCAATAAATATTTGAGGAAAGAGTACACAGTGTTTCTTTTCCCTCTACTATTTTTTCTTCCCACCACTCCTTTCAATTTAAATCTTTCCTTTGGTTGCAGGCATCAATCCAGCAACTATATGAAGCAAGTAATTAGTGCCATGTATGGAAATAGTATTATTAACTTTGGTGACCACAGTCAAGATCAGATTTCTGTTCCTTTTTTCCCTGTAATATACATGTAGAATTATATTTCCCATGATGGAATATTTCCTTTGCAATTTGTTAATTGCCTCTTTTATTATGAAGAGAATTTGTACTCAGAGAGCTACAAAAGGCCATAGGGCTCCAACAGCACTTAGAAACAGTCAGATCTGCAATGGGAAATAAAGGGATGAATTAAATGATCCCCAAATGCTTTCTAAGCCTGGAATAAGAGCTGTGAGTGTCTTTTAACAAGTTAACTTCTCCCTGAACACATCCACATTGTACCAAATAGGTAAATCCAGGCTTTCCTGGATTAGAGCTGCACCTGCAAGACCCAAAGGTGCAGGAACAACCTCCAGTTGTTTTTTGACAGGAGCTAGATGTGAGGTCTGGGGAAACTCTTTGGATTTGCCTCAGTTGCAGGGTAACCTAATTAAATACCATAATGTCACCAACCTTGATAAAATACTGGGAATTCAGGCTGAAGTGTTCTAGGCTGGGTATCATCACCCTCTTTCCTCTGCCTGATGCTTTTGCCATATGGAAAAGATTTCTGAACACATTTCACAAGCTGTGTCCTTTCAATTACCATTAATGGTATTTAATTCTTGAAGATATATGTCTGCTTAAATATTTATTATAAATAAACCCGCACTGTAGAGTTAGAGTCCATTTTAAAATGCAAATCATCTCTAAAAAACAGATTTAAGACAGATCTTATGCAATATTTATCAATTAAAACTAGTTTCAGGGATTCATAGTTGCATAATGATTTATAAATAAAAAATAATACTGGGGGATATGTTTCATTTAAACTATTTTATTTTCTTTAGAGTCAGTTATATCTAATATTTTGGTAGTTAAACTGAAATTCTGCTACATAATTTACATCTGAGAACATAAGCTAATGTCTAATTTAATTTCATCTTCTTTAGAACAGATATAAAACATATTCTGCGGATTCATAGGGATATTGTGGGATTATTTTATAATTAACCTGACAGGACACAAGAAATGCATGTATGGAGAGTTGTTAGCAGTCTTCCTCCACAGCTAAAGTCTTCTTGTAAAGAAATCAAGAAGGGAATAGATTCCTTAAGAAGACCATAGAGACCATGGGTGTTTGTTCCAAGTGTTGCCCAGACCTGGCCCTATGCAGACTGGGAGATCTAACACAATTCTGGTGCCAGTCTGTATTGGTTCAAAAGAAAACAGAAGTTGTGCAGCTGCTGCTGTCTGAAATGTTGGGTTGGTACAGACAGTCTGAACTGAATAGGAAAGTTACTATATAACACTAACTTCTTTTGTCCCTCCAGAAAGAAAACATTGGGAAGTAAATATTGATATATTTTATTCACAAACTATTTGAAACTTCCTGAACCTTCAGAGGTTGGCAGTGTCTTGACAGCCGTCTGCAGACTCAGAATTTTGTCCTGGTATTGTTGTGTAGTTCAGTTTGTCCTGTTTTTCTGTATCCTTCTGTTGCTCCTTATCTCAGTCTTACACTGAAAACCCCTTTAGACACAGACCAGCTTCTGACATGGTGCCCATGGCAGGGTTGTCTTTCCCTGTGCAGTCTTGATGATACAAACAAACAATCATAGCCAAAGGCCATTGTGGTCATCTGTTTAGGATTCCTGTAGTAACAAATTTCTGAAGGCTTTGAACAGATTCTTGTTTGAATTGCAATGAATCTTTAGGGGAAAAAAACCCAAACCAACCTAGTTGTGATTTAAGTATTCCCAAAAGCAGAGAATCCTTAACAATCCTCTGCACCTGACAAATGTTAATTATCCGCACTTCTATCAATTGCTATCGTTTCCTTAAAACAACCACGACAAAACCTACCTGTCTGTTTACTCAGAATTGAAGATGAATCAGAGAAGAATCAGTTTAGGAATCTGCCAGGGTGAAGGTGTCCTCCTGCTATGCCCCTCCACCCAAAGGATGCTGTATCTTTCCAGAAACTCAACCCTGGGCGCATCAAAGAGTTTTGGGGGAGATTGCTTTACTTCTCTAAACAGTTAACGAGCAATAGGGCTGAACAAATACTGAAATATGTAACAGTGTGGATTTCACTTCTCCCTGCTGCAAAATGTCCACGAGCAGCACATACATTATTTAATGTGGCTCTTTGGAATTGCTGCACGGAGCTGTACGTTTGTGTGTGTACGTGAGAAAGGAGGATTATTATTCCTTCCCAACCAACTGATTGGAAAATTCCCTCTAAATATTTGGGTCTTGAGAAATATTAACTGTGATGGATCATATCAGTATTTTGGTCTTCTTTCTGGGCTTGGCAGGTGCTATTGGCAGGTGGAATGTATTTGGGCTTCAGCTCTGCCATGCAGACACACAGTTGGAAAATTCAAAAAAATTGAAACAAAACAAAACAAATCTCCCCTTCATGAGCCAGTCAGGCCTTACATGAGACACCTATATTGCAAATCTTGTGTTTGGTGGTGAAATCAGTGGGGAAGCCTTGAAATGGATGCACTTTACTGGAGCCAGGCTGGCCCTGGGAACCTGTAGCATCTTGTCCACGAGAAGTTTGAGAGTTTCCTGCCAACAACTGCCTTGATAAGGAGAAGTGGGTGACAGGTTCATGTTTCACTCTCCTCTTTTTCCTCACAAATAACTGCACACCCCCGATTCACAGCCTTCAGCAACAGGTAAAGCCTCAGATAGGCAGCAAAGGACAGTAACCCCTGTAGGTACCCTGGTCCACCCACTGCCTCCAGGGAACAAGAATGTGGACTGGGTCCCTGCCAGGCACAGCAGCATGGAAGATTTGAGGGCATTAAAATAAAGATTGCTTTTTACTAACAATCCTCTCTGAAGTTAGAACCTACTTTTCCTGATTGATTGTTTGTTTGTTTTTTAAGTACCTGACACTGAAATGCAGCTAACAGGCATTCTTGGTATGGCTTGTATTATGAAACAAGAAATTATTTTAATTGCCCTAGCAATTCCCTTCCCGTTGCTGTAAACAAAATGATTTCCTTCTGCAGCAGTCTGACTCATGTCGTGGTTGACAAAGGAGCTGCTCCCTTGGATCAGGGCTGGTGAAAAGCTGTGTGGGGGCTGCAGCCTCTCCCCTCACCTGGACCACGGGGGCTGCAGCCACCCAGGGGATGCTGCTGGGGCAGGGACTGACCTCTCAGCCCTTTGCTTCAACCTGTTCTCACCCAGCTCAGTTTGTACAGACTCTGCCCCTCTCCTTTGCAAATGCTTTCATTTACAAGTCATTTCAAAGCTTCATGTGTGCAAATCATTTCAGGATAGGGAAAGGGAAGAGCACTGAGCTGGGAGAGCTTTGAGAGCCCAGCTCTCTCTGAATTACTTCTAGATTGAAGTATCTTTGTGAAGTTTGAAGGTTTTTTTTTTTCCCTTGAGCAGGTTCATGCCCTGTAAAAGGATTCAAGTCAAGATAGAAAAGCAGTTGAATCCAAAGGAGTAGAAAAAAGATTTTGGTCCATGGGAAAATCCTGTGGATTTTCTCTTAAGATGTGCTGATCTATAAATTTATGCACTAAATGCAGCACACAACTATTATGAAAATGCCTCTCTGGCACTGCAAAGCCTGCAGAACCTCCTCCTCTGGTGTTGGCTTTGTGCTCACAGCTTTAAAATTATCAATCTAAATATTTTATTATTGATTACATAATTAAAGTAAGAGTGAAGGAAGGAATATGCAGCCAGTTATGGTATTCAGCTTCACTTTATATGACTTTATGAGACACATTATTTCTTGCTGTGGAATGAGATTGAAATATGTCTTTAGATATGTCTTGGCAGGTGAAATATCTTGGATTAATATCAAGTCTGAAGCCAGTAGCACAGTTATATGAACACTGCACTTCAGCCTTCATATTTTGGATGCTTAATCATAATGCTGTAGTTAACTAAATGCCCTTCACTTTCTTCATAAGCCTAAGAAGTCTGTATTATTAATAAACAGGTCCTTTGCTGAGACTTTTAAAACTTTTCTATATTCTCAATGATCAGGTGAAAAGGAAGAGATGAAGAGAGATTTTCCCAGGCATTTCAGGGTGTAGAAATGACATCACAACATTTTTTCTTAAATTCATAATAATTTTCTGCAGGCTACACTCTGACTAATATGCAGCTTAAATTGTGTAAAAATGAATTGACATCATTTAAGAGACACAGATTTCTCTGGAGAAATACCTATTTTTCCTTCATGTATCTCTCCTGGTGTTAGTGGAACTGCAGATGCCTCTGTAAGAATTTGCTCATAGAGCAAAAAAGTCCTTTGATGGTGAGACATACACATTTTAATTAAGCAAAGAAGATGTGCCTTCAAACTTATTTGTGTAGTTGATGATACAGCAAAACTAAGCCAGGTACTTCTCAAATCTGTATGTCTGTTCTTAACACTGTATATTGAGCATCTTTGAATCTGATAACAACAGAAGTAAAATCTTCCTGATGCAAGGGAAAGAGATAAAGAGAGCATTTGGGAAAGAATGTAATGCAGATTCAATGACTCCTTTTTTCTATTAAAATCAGATATGAAGTGATTATAGCATTTTTGCGTGCATGTGTCTAATTTTGTCAATGCCAAATAAGCTGGAACTACAAATCCTTAAGAAGATACCCCCAAGTAACTTGCAGTATTTATCTTGTCACAATCAGCATTTTCAGGTGGGATATAGTACTGGTTTGCTGTGGTGGCTGCACTTTCTCAGCCTGAGATGAAGGAGAAGAGGTGTTATTTATAGTAACTCCTTCCATTGAACTCATATCTTGTACTCTGTGCCACAGAGGAGCATCCAGCAGTCTGCAGAGCTCAGATTACTCCAACTGCTCAGACACCAGTCTGGCCTTCATCCCATAATCAATAATGATCCATCCTTCATTTTTATTGCTACCTAAGCATAACTACTAAATAGATGCAGTGGGAGATATGTACCACTATCACCACTAAAACATCTCTGTTAAATGTCCTGTCCATGACAAAGCAACACTCTCTTCTTTTTCTCATCCTTTGAAAAAAAAATCCAAAACATTTTGAAAATATTTGCTTTATTGATGAAGTGGATTTTTCCTTAAAAGCCTGGGAATTCTTTTGGGAAACCTCATGCAGCTAGGTTACAGAGTGTTTTTTCACTTGCTTGTTTTCTAATTGCATATTGATTACAGCCAAAAACTTGGTAGATCTGAACAGACAGAGCCTCTGGAAGATGTGATCTGAACCCAAAATTGAATTAGATTGCAAATTTTGCAAAGTTTTCTTGTTTTCATATCGCAAAATGCTGAAGCCTAACATGCTGACCCTGAGAACACTCCAAACTATATGGCACAAACTCATCTTCTATAAAACCCTAGCATTTACAATCTGTTACAAAGACAGCAGAAGAGTCTCTTGGTATTGATACTATTACTATCAGGGTAATTACTATTATCAGGGTTAATTATTCAGTAATTAATTACATTTGGTTCAAATTATTAGCTTTTGCTTTCTGATCTTCATTTGTTTGCATACCTGTGCCAGCTGGTCATACAGATTGCACAGGATTGGGTTTCTTCATTCGGATTGCTTGATACTTTTAAAACAGGAAAATTATAAGTAAAGCAATTATGGCTTTGAGTTTTATGGTACACAGTCCTTTGAACTAAAATTTGTAGTACTCTGGGGGTTCTGCTTATACTTAAAATCCAATTTGTACTTCTGAATAGTTGGAGTAGTAAATAACACAATTCTGTCATAATCCTTAATACAAAATAAAAGGAATTTCTTTTTTTAAGTGTGCCAATCTTTCATGGAAAACCAAGTGGCATTTTAATTGCATTGCTAATTTCTAGTCACTAATCAATAACTGGAAACCCTAATGTTTCAAGGTTGCTTTTTTTCCTATATTTTCAAAATTCTGGATGTTTCTTATGAGTTGACTCCATGGTAAAGAGTTTTTTAGGAGTATTTTCTTGTCTTTAACATGAGTAGTTTTTCACCCCTCAGATTCTGTTCAGAATTCTGAATGCCATTTTCTTCTCCAAGGTGAATCTATGTAGAAGCATAAATTCAACTGCATATGAAGAAGGTTGAGGGCAAAACTTGACCTCAAATTTTGATTTTGTTCAAAACCAAAGCCCAGGTGAGAAGACTGTATTTTCTAGCACTCTGTCAAAAATGAGTATTGAGAAATGTAAGTTACTCAGTCACAGTTGAGAAGTTCACAGTGCAGTCAAGGAAGATAATGTAGTTTTCAGGTCTGTGGGTTTCAACCCAGGCAATTTAAAGGAATGTTGCTTAAACTGATCATCTTCTAAGGAAATATGCTCAGTAGCTTCTCCAAAATGAAGACCAGCTGGCTTATCAGATTTTCTAGTAGATATCCATCTACAGACCAAGGAGTAATGTTCTTTTCTCAACCAACAATTCAGGCAAATAGGACATACTTGCAGTAGGGAAGGGTTCAAAGTCTTTTGCTTTGGTTGAACTGGAAATAGTCACCTATTGACAACAGGCCTGGATTACAGCAGGCCTACGTTATTAGAAACTATAATTACAGCTGGTTGCAGATGTCTGAAGTATCCAAGAGTTTATGCCACTAAAGATCATGCCACGACTACACCTTGTAGACCTCTACCTGGTAGAATTTAGCATTTTAAAACTTGGGAGATTAAAAGCTATTGATAAACTGAAGTAATTAAATCATGCTAGGGAAGTCAGGATTCAAAATAATTCCATTCATTAGGATTAACTCTGTCTGGCACTGTACAGATTGGGCAACATGGATTGCTGTTCCACAGTAATTTTCTGAGTGTGATCTGAATAGTATCTGAATTAACTCCTGCATTAGGAACTTCATTCCCTGGGTTTGATCAAGCTGACATTGCATGTATATGCTTCACATTTTGACTGTGTGTATTAAGCATCCAGTTTTCAGGCAGTCATGCACATCGGGGCACTTTCAGATCATTTCAGATATGACGAGACAAACATCAGCTCTTCAGTAATCCAAACCTGTCCCAGTCAGGTGTCTCTTCCTTCCAGGCTCACTGGATCATGTTTCTATGTAAAAGGCAACATCCTTCTTGGAATTCTCCCTCTTAAGGGGAAGGGCAAGGGGGAAAAACAGGGAACTTGCCTGTGAGACAGTGGTATGCCTTTGATTCATTGATCCTAAGGACAGTGCTAAGACATCCTCAGGAATTTAATGGCTTTGGAGCCTGAGTTCCAGCTTGCCAGTGTTTTTTTCTCAATGCTTAAAACCATGGAAAGTTGAAGAGGTTTTTTTTCTTGCTGTTTCTTTTTTCTTTTTTCTTTCTTTCTTTCTTTTTTTTTTTTTTTTTTTTTTTTTTTTTTTCACAAATTTTTTTTTTTTTTTTCTTTTTTTTTTTTTTTTTTTTTTTTTTTTTTTTTTTTTTTTTTTTTTTTTTTTTTGGCAGCCAAAATGCTGGTTTAATGTTTTTCATTTGTTTGGGAAGAACAAGAATTAGTCCTCCTCTCTGTAGTCTTGTGTTCACCTACACTACACCAGCATGAAGTCAGTAAATGATGTTGGTATTAAAAATTGAATCCATTTCTTTTCCTGTGTTTGGATCATCTGTGGATTATATCCCTGCAGCTGCACTAAGCCCCCACAAGTCCATAAAGCTGCACTTAGTGTTTCCACATGTAGTCTGATTGCAGGGACACATTAAGTACAAATATATTAAAAAGAGGGTTTCAAGAACAGGCCTGACACTCTTCCTCATAAATCTGGAATATAACCATATTATTTTCTGTTATTCTAGCTGTATTAATACAACTAACCTAAAATAATTTTAATCAGAGTATAAAGTCTATCTTAAAAACTTCATTTATTTTTGAGCAATATTATAAAACAAGTAGCATTTGCCCTGGAACGTCTTTAAACTTGTTGAAACTATAAAATCTCATTAAGGCTGTCTCTTCTTTGCTTCAGTCAATTCAAAAACCAGTGTCTAAGTCTTCCAAATACTGACAGAAGTGTTTGTTAGCTTCATAGAAAACATCCAAACAGTTCATGGAATTTATGCCTTGGGGAAGCATTTGTTTTTCTTGTTTGGTCAATTAAACACTGCCTTTCTTAAGAGAGGGTGTATTGTAACATCAGGCAAGATAATAAACAGAAACACCAACGGGTTACTGCAAAAAGTTTGGGTGGATGTCAGGGCTCCAGTTATGCCTTTGGAAAGCTCAGACACTCAGGGAAGGGAAAATGCAAACTGAGGAGTCTTCTGCACAGTTTTGCTTGAGATTATTCAAACTGAATAGCTCCAAGCTTCTTATGAAGCTGATGGTGCTCTAGTGGCAAGGAGTGGAAAAAAAAAAAAAAAAAAGAATTAAGCTATGTGATTATTTTTTCAATGTAAGCAGAGGGAATTTTAAGCACAAATGCAATGAGGAAGTTATCATGTTGCCATCAAAAAACATTGGGAAAGCTTTTCTGCTGAAAGGGAATAAATGTTAAAAGCACAAAAATTCTTGCTCTAGATGGAGGCTTAGAAAGTGCTGATTCACCATAGAACACAATGATTACACCAACATCTTTACAAAAAATTTTGCTTTATTTCAATACATTTAGGATGCATTATGCTCACTTCAAGTTTCATTTTTATGCTTATATTTAGATTTAACTTTTTTTTTTGGCAACATTATAATAAAAAGGTCAAAATTATATGAAGCAGCACAGAAGCATTTTTGTAAGTATGAAGCAAATAATTAATTTTGAATTATTTTGATCTCACACAAAATCAAGGATTACAGATTCTGAAGGCTTGGACTTTTGCATGGGATGATCCCAGGTGGAGAATCTACAAAATGAAGAGGGTGTGTTTCCTTTCACTGGTTCCATTTACAGATCCTGCCTTCACAGTCACAGGCACGAAGTCAGTCCAGCTCTCACTCTTTTCAGGAGGTCTGGTTGTGGAATTGCACTCAAGAAGATCTGTCCTATTCCTCTGTCTTTTTTGGCATGTCACCAGTGATTTAAAATTAAGTACCAAGTGTATTCTTCAAAGTTTCAAAATAGCTGCTGTTGAACTTCTTCCTTTAAATTTGTACCTACCTTTGCTCTGCCAACTCTGTACCTCCTGAGCTGATTATGTTAAGGATGACACTGGAAGAGGAGGTGGCTGGAAAAAATACAAAAAATACAAAAAATACACACATCTGTGCTTCCTCTCTCTCTGCATTGGGTTGCTGAGCACATACAGAAACCCTGGACTGCAGTCCCCAGGAGGCTTGTGCCAAACTGTAAGTAGGACATGTTATCTGTGATTCCCTCTCGAAGTCCTTATTAGGCTACACCAGCAGATTTTCCTTCTCCAGTTTGCTGTGGGAGTGTAACTGATGCACTTCATTAGAGTTTGAAATTGTGTGAGTAATCCTATTGTTTCTATTGCTCTGTGTAAAGTGTGTATAATCACCCTGCTTCCTCATGATGGTATGAGTAACCCCTTTCTATGACAAGCTTTTTCCATATTCCCTATTTTTTTGCTCTTTAACTTGTGATTCTCCTCCTGCAGCTTTGGATTGATTCAGGTGAGGGAGGAGGCTGGGAGGAGTGAAGAAAGGGGAATGCAAAGGGAGAAAAAGAGCACTTTTCCTTCTCTCACCCATAACCCCGACGGTTCCATTTGGCTGTGGGCTGGAGATCAGATGATAAACCAGAGGAAATCCCACAGGGTGTGGCTGCTGAGGGTTGTCCGTGAAGGTGTGGCAATGGAGGTGCCTTGTCCTGTTCCCAGTGGGTGGAAGCAGTGGTTTGGTGAGGATATCACCATCCCAGGGGCCTTTTCCATCCTCACTCTGCCAGTGCTGCTCCTGCTGGTGCAGTTGAACTACTGAGATGGAAAACCTGGGGCCAAGAAATAAATTGTAGGCAATGCCCAGAGTTTGCTAAGAAAAAAGTTCATTTGACAACTCTTTGAAGAAGGATCTGGAAACCAAAAACTTGAGCTGGTTCTGGGCACAAGGCTAATATTGCTCCTTACTCATGTCTAGCAATTACCTAAAAGCACTGAATGTATAATTTGGTTCAATTATTCCAGGTGATGTGCTTGTTTTTCTCTTGCTGAGTATGTCCTGTTCTTGCTGCTGCTCAGTATTCAGTAATGCCATAACATCCAGCAGTTTGTAGTGCTTTTCCCAGTGTGTCCCTGTGTTCAGCTCCCTCAGACAAACAGTCATACTGGGCTCTGCAGTCCCATGTATTTTGCAATATTCCTCTGCCACTCATTTCCATCAGTGCTGTCTCTGCTGAAATGTTTTGCCACAGGAGGAGATGGACAGCGTTGTTCAGAGCATTTCCCAAAGGCTCAGTAAGACTTTTTGTTTGTGAAGCTGAGGGTTTGTTATACTACCTGGGAATGAGAGTTTGCATCCTCTTGGAAGAGCAGGAGAAGCAGGTCTGAGGAAGAAAGGAGATTAAACACCAGCTACTGGATTGATGGATCTCTTTGCTTTACTTCCTTCATAATTTATGGACATAAACCAAAATCTTCCATCTCACACTCTGACATTTCTGGCAAACATAAAATACAGACCAACAGAAAAACAAAAGTAGCACATACCGGGAATCAGTCCCACAAACCCAACTTTTTTTTACTTTGCTGCCACAAAACCCTAATTCCTATATTGTTAAAATAATTCCTTCTCTTCCTTCCTGCATACAAGCTCAGCCCCCTTGATAGAGAGTCCATTCTTTTTTAGTGTCTACTGTCTTTGTGGTAACATTTTTATCTGCTGGATGAAAGGGTAGGAAGCCCACTGGTGATTTTCCACTGCTGTTTATTTTATGCAGAATCTCCTCAGATGCTCCAGCAAAGGCTATCTGGGGATCTTTCCTTCGGTGGTATCCAGCATGGAAGGGTCTTGATCCTTGTTACACATACGGTAAATACTCATCATTAGTAACATATCAATGCTTAGTTGTTCTTAAAAAATTGTTGTTGCCACTGGCTGGAAAACAGAAGAAATGGGAGGGAAGGCATACCCTGGGCAAGTATTGATTGCTGTTCCAAGATATTGCCAAAAAATGAGATCCACAGAAACTACAGTAAAACATTACAGTACAAGTTGGTGAGACACCGTGTTCTGAATTGTTTTCAACTTTGTTGAGAGCATTATTGATCTTTTATATCCAAGGGGACTTGGTTTCCTAAGTATTTTCATTACAGCTTCTGGCTCACCTACAAGCACACTAAACCAAGAATACTTTGTCTGGGGAACTAAGTGGTCTCTGGTCTGCCTTGCCCTTGAATTGAATCCGACTTCTAAGAGACTTCCTCAGCCCTGATGTCGTCAGCAGAGCTCAGTGCTATGTTGGAACATGAGGGAAATATTAGATCATGGAAATTAACTAAGTGGAAGGACTTAATCTAATTCCTTCATCCTGCTACCAGGTGTTTTCAGAGTCATAACAAATTAGGAGGACTGTGCAGTACAGGGGAAAAAAAGGAAAACACCTTACCCAAAAAAAACCCCTAGGAAAAAACCAACAGATGCTGGCTCAAGATGTCTTAGCCTTGTGTTCTGGTGTGTCCCTACTCTTGTGCCTTGAATATACATCACATCTTCAGAATACACTCTCCGCTGTCATGCATGGAGCCATGGATTACAGACGTTCATAGGATGTGGTAGAAAAGAGTTTTAAAATTTCTTGGTCAGAGGATTGTGCTGGATACAGTCACAGGCTGGTGAGATGATCCAGAAGAGGTGCTTAATGTCTGTGACTTCACTGTTTTGAAAATATGCATCCCAGGAGTGGGGCTGATTGAAACAGCTGCAAAAAATGGAGCTTTTATTTTAAGTGTTAACAAGAGATGATAAAGGGCATTCACTGCAAACTGAGGCTTGTGAATGTGTTGGTCACAGTTCTGGTACTCTGGAAGTGGCTGCCACGTTAGAGAATCCCTGAGCCTGAGGACGGGTTGGGGCAGTTTCCCAGCTGCCCTCAGACAGATGGAGGAATGGATGGGTGCCAGACTTCTCTGTGCTTTCTCTACAGGTTTTATGTGACCCAGCAGAGCATTACTGAAACAGCAGGTCCTGTACCACTCATGTAGTAAAAGCTAATGGGTTTGTTGCTGAAATTTTTAGGTTTTCTGTGTGCAGTTGTAAGCATCCCATTTATCTAACAGCTGTGCTATTGTTGTTTATGACCACTGACTTGAATGAGTTACCAGAAGTGGTTCAGAAGGGGCTCTTTGCTGCCTGTGGCTGTTTTTATCTAAGCTCTTGTGTCCCTCAAAAAGAGCTGGGCTTTAAAAAGGTGTGACTCAGCACAGTTGTGTCACGTCATTTATTATTATTTCTTGCTGAGAGCCTTGGGTATTACCTCAACACAATTATGAAACAGGGCCCTATTGTGGTTAGCCCTGTACACAAATATGCTGAAGGGTAGTCCTGTTGTAAATTGAGCAGTGCAATGAGAAATACCAGCTAGAGACACTAAAATGAGTGCATAAAAACAAGATAATATTGCAACCATCAGTGGGTTAGTCTGCAACCGCCTCAGCTGAAAACATAGGATTTCCAGCTTGTAAAAGTCTCCCTAAGAAAAACAAACATAAAATTTACACCATGTTTGTGAGTCAAACAGAAGCAAAGATTTTGAGGTGGAGAAGCAATTGAAAGAAAAAAATGCTTGCAGAGTGATTAAAATGCTAGCAAACCTGGGCTTGCATCTCATGGTCCTTGCTGCTGAAGAACAATTCTGTTTCTGTGGCTGGTGGTTGTGCTCCCAGTCCTGTCCTTCTCTGGCACCACACTTTTGGAAACTGCTTCATGGCAGGATTGAGAGTGTGCTGGGACCCAGACCAGCTGTCTCAGACAACATGCCCACTGTTCCAGAGAGGGTTTTCAGAATCCAGCTTTGGTACCACTGGAAAGCACTGAATCTCCCAAAGAGAACCATTAAAATAAAGGTTCCAGAAATTTCCAATCTCTCTACTGCAAAGCTTGAGCTCAATTAGATCAAGAGCTCCAGGACCTTTGGTTTGGCTCCAGGGATGATTAACATTCTCTTGGGGTCTGGTTCATCTCTCACTGCAGATGAAGTTTTCTTCTAGGAAAAGTCTAGAATGAATTGTGGTGGGTTGACTCTGGCTGGCTACCAGGTGCCCACCAAAGCCACCCTATCACTCCCATCCTCAGCTTGACAGGGGAAAGAAAATACAACATAAGGTTCATGGGTTGAGATAAGGACAGGGAGAGAGCACTCACCCATGGGCAGAGCAGACTTGATGTGAGAAAATCAGATTAATTTATTACCAATAAAAGCAGAGTAGCATAATGAGAAATTAAAAACATACCTTAAAATAGCTTCCTCCCTCCCTTCCCCTCCTCCTGGGCTCAACTTCACCCCTATTTCTCCACCTCCTACCCCTCAGCAGCACAAAGGCACAGGAAATACGGGCTGTTGTCAGTTCATCACTTGTCTCTGCTGCTCCTTCCTCCCCAGGGAGAGGACTCCACACCTTCCCCCTGTTCCAGTGTGGGGTCAGATATAGGGGAAGCTTCCAGCATCTTCTCACAGAAGACCACCATGTAGCCCCCCCTGCTTCCCTCTGCTTGCCACAAAATCCCAGCACAAAGAACCATAGAATGGTTTAGGTTGGAAGAGACCTTGGAGATCATCTAGTCCAGCTTCCCTGAGAAGAACAGTGACACCTTCCAGTAGACCACCTCTAATCATGACATGTAAGTGTCTAACCCCTGCCAGGTGTCTGATAGGTCTTGTGGCTGAAAAATGCATTTGATTTTAGGGGAACTTTGAATGGGCAGCAGTGATTCTGCTTTGTGTATTTCCATGAGACCTCCATCAAGACTTAAGTACCATCATGGTGGCTGAGGGGAGATTTGATTTTGGGGTCAAGTATGTATTTTCACATCTCTGAATAATATAACACCCTTTCACATTGATCCAAGAACACACAGAACTTCTGAGTAAACATTGTTTTTCCCTGTGACTGTGGTTTCCTCTTTCCACCTTCCTTCAGGTGTTCAAGGCTCCAGACCTTGCTTCTGCTGCTGCATAAAGTTGTTCAGCTGAAGTCTGTAAGGCCTTGGAAAGTGATCACAACTGAGTGTCTGTCCCATGGATTGCTTTCTTCTCTGATTAAAAACTCAGGCAAATTCTTCTCATTCCCTAATTCCCCAAAGTCCCACAATCAGGGCTGTGTACAGCACATCAGCTCCCCATGAGCAGCCTGGAGTGACACAGAACTGCTCTGTGGCACGTTCAGCTGAGGATGTTGAAAAGTGAGGATGCCATTTAGCAACTCCTTCTGGAGTGACAGTTTTTCACCCTGAAAATAGAAATAACTGTTTTTCTGTCTCTCAGGGCAGGTTCTGAGCTAGAGTAGGTCAGTGGTGTCCAGGCCAAGTGAAGGTTGCCTCAAACAGTCAGCCCCCACTGGTCCATGGAGGAGCTCCAAGCATGTTGTTAGTGCTTATTTTCCCAGGTAGGGAGGTGAACCAAGCATGCAGCAAATATTGCATGGTCATCTCTGCAGCCTCAGAATGAGTATTTAACCTGGGGGAGAAGAAAGCATGTAAGAAGATAATGTGGGTGTGTTGGGAGGGGAGGTAAAAATAATGTGTTTGGAAATTCCTGTTTGATTCACATGGTTTTCTAGAGCTGGAGGAAGGATGTGTATTGTTTGAGTCGAGGAAAGTCTTTGGGGAGCCATTCTGAAAACAAAAAATGACATGATTAGTACAAGGATTCTCTAATTTCTTACCCATAAGACTAAAGAATATTATTTTCCCCACTTAGCCATGCACAACTTTTTGTGCTGAATGGCTGCTTTTGGGAGACTGACAACACCAAAGGTATAGGCTGGCTACCCTTTCCTCTCCAGCTGATAGATCTGGAGCAGTCCAGTCAAGGAGCACACTGTGAAAACAATGACAGTTTAAAATTAGTCTAATCACTGAGAGAAATAATTAATGTCATGACAAAAAGTAGTTTCAGGTAGTTTAGGAAGTGGCCCCTATGTTGTAGCCAGCTGCAACTGGATCTTGTCCATCTCTCAGTTGGGGGATTTCCCTTCAAGTGATGCTGCCATTGAAATAGCTGAGACTCAACTCCAGATACCTTGACTTTCTGTTTTCTGCTTATTTTAATTCTGGCTGATTCTTCTGGATTCTCTACTCTCCTTATTAATTATACAGTGAAAAAATAACAAAATATTATGAAGTACTGCCATATCTGTGGAATCCAGCATATTGGATTTTTTGCCTGGAGTGTCAAGCAAGATTAATTATTCTGATAATAGGAGGATTAATCCATTCATCACATACAGTGAAAAAGGCACTGTTAACATTCGGACTGAGTTATTCTTGGTCCTGAGAGGAGCAAATGGCAGAACTGGCATTTAGAGGGCATTTGTGCCTTTAAAAAGCCACATTCCCCTGTTACCTTCTCGGGCTCCTTGGGGCAGATTCTTTCTGCAGGGCTGGCTGTTACCATGGGGGCAGGAGGCAGCCCTGTGGAGGGCTGTGTAGGTACGAATGTTTGGCAGAACCCTCCAATGTTAGGTACGGTGTAATTACCCTGTCATTTCACACTTAAAAAAAAAAAACAAAAAAGAAAAAGAAAGAAGGAAGTGATTTTGTTTTTCTCTGATTGCCTTAGTTCCTGCTTTCCTACACTGAGATTGCCAAGAACGGTTGCACGGCTTTCGAAAGCTAATTTGAGGTCAGACAGTGAATCAAAATCAATTCTTGATTTTTGTCAAGTATGAGCTGCAGCCGAGGGGTCTGATTTGGGAAGAGGGCGAGCAGCATCCTGTCCTTGGTGCCATTTCCAGCTGCCAGCATCTTCTGTGCCGGCCTCCACGTTCCTGCACTTCCTCTGAACTGATGAAACTCAGGAGCAGCATCCTTTCAGCTTAAACCCTCATGTTCAAAAACCTTCTTCTATTTTGGTATTGGGAAAGGAAAAGAAAGTTAGATCTTTGGAATGTGCCCTCATTAAAAAGAGGCTGGTAACTGGCTGGCTGCACGACTGGAGCCCGTGTCAGCTCATGCACTTGTAACTGAAACAACTCAACTTTCCAGAAGTCTCTAAATGGATTGCTTTCAGTCGGAACAGTACACAGACATTATAAAACCTGCAATTACTTTTACTGTAGGGCCATAAAATATAGATCTGTTAAAGTCTGGGTGCAGAACACACGGACATCCTACAGTTCCGACCACCACAGATGAAAGCCTATTATGGATGATGAAAACAAGGTACTAGAAAATCCATTAGAGCTATTTGTTCCCACTTGCAATGATAGTCTCTGTAACCACATTAAATCAAAGCATCTCTGGGACTTCATTACAAATTTCTTTTATCGAAACTTTATGCTGATATAAATAACAGTGTAAGAAAATCTGGGAGAAGAAATTACATTGCATTGTATGATTTAGGGATTTGTGATCAATTATTTGGCATTCCTATCAGAGATGCACTTAATGTTTTCATTGGAGTGGGACCTTGTACTGCTGGGGACCTTGTGCATGTTGAGCGAACAAAAACTGCTGGCCCAGAGTGCTTTGACCATTTAAATTGGGTTAAGGACATAAGAGTGTAAAATGAGAGACTAAAAATGACTAAACTCCTCTCTAGACACCACCACCATTCTGGGATTGAAACTACACTCGTATCCGGTGAGAGAGTGGAAAGACACGTTTGCTTTTGAACTCTAGGAAACAGTAAAGACAGAGACCAGCAGAAACCTGTGGTCACTGTGTGTAACAGCTCCTTCCCCGGGCTCTTCAAAGCCCCTCCTTGTCTCACAAACAGAAACAAGACTGGCTCATGTCTCTTCTGGAAGTAATGTGCTTGGTCAAGAATGGTTTGCAAAGAGAAAGAAGCAAGAACTGCACGTTTTTGTGGTAAAAAATGACACAAGACTTTCTACAAGGGCAGGTAGTGATAGGACAAGGGGTGATGGCTCTAAACTGAAACAGGGTAAATTTAGGTTAGATATTAGGTAGAAATTCTTTACTGTGAGGGTGGTGAGACATTGGAATGGGTTGCTCCAAGAGGTTGTTGACTCCCCATACCTGGAAATGTTCAAGGCCAGCTTGGATGGGGCTCTGAGCAAGCTGGTCTAGTGGAAGGTGCCTTTGCACATGGCAGTGGGGGTTGGAATGAAATTATCTTTAAGGTCCCTTCCAACCCAAACCATTCTAAGATTCTCTGATTCTGTAATTAAGATTGTTGTTGTGCTTTTGACAAGAGTCAAAACCAGCCTTGTTCTTCCTGATCCGTCAGGAGGTTTGCATTTGAGTTTGCAGGCCCTATGAGCTCAAGATATGAAAAAGAGATATTAATCAAACACGCCAATAAAGTCCAGAGAAAGTAACATGAATCCAAAACTGATTTCCCCCTCACAGAGCTCTGTTTGCAATATGTAATTATCATGAGCTGGTTGGCAATCCTGCAATAACCAGGCACAAGAGCATGAGTTAGGAATGTATCATCAATTTATCATCAATCTTACCTTGTAATTTCTTTGCTTTTATTGCTCTATACAACCTCATCACACATAAATAGTGGTATGAACTTTGTAAAAATTGTTCAAATTGAAAAAGCCCACCTTGAAATAAATGATAGTAAACACATAAATTTCTAGCATAAATATAATTCGCATTTTAGAAATCCAAGATTCATGCAACCCCAAATTACAAGAACTGTGACTTGTTGACCTAGATGAGCACATGTGTCTGTATCAGTCACTGGTTCCAAAATAATTTGAAACAATAAATCTGAAACTCAGACTTGTATAATGCCACATTTGCAGGGACTGCCCGCGTGGGTGCAGTTCAGATAATAAGGGCAGAGGCCCTAACTACCTAAAGGATGTGAAAATCCAGATTTTACTCAAGGTGGCTTTGAGAATCTCATACTGTTTATTCAGCAATATCGCCTCCACGCATTTGTCCCTGTGAAATGGATGTGTCAGGGAAACACGCTCCTGTCCTGAAGGATGTTACTTCTGAACAAAGACAGATTTCCAGGAGTTTTCTTTCAGGATGCATGTGGGGGAGAACAGAGTGACTGTGGTCTTCTGGAGACCTCAAATGGCAGAGAATTCTTTTGTCTCCCCCTAAGGCTAAAACCCTGGAGACCTTCCCCAGGGGCTGGAGTTGATGCCATGTGCAGGAGCAAACTCCCAGCACGAACAGCAATGCTTGCTGCTACCCCAGACCCACAGCCTTCCTGACAGTCACAGGGGCTGGCTGACTCCAAGACAACCTGGGACAACTGATCCTTTACCCTTCTTTGGGTCTGAAAGTCTGGATTTGTTGTATCATTCTCATTACTTAAAAGGAGAAGCAGATGTGAGTATCCTAACTAAACAGAGCCTTTGGGGCAGTTGCTATTCATAATTTGATCTTTAATCATGGAAAGGGCCTGAAACCAAAGTGTCTACATTACTTGCATTTATACAGGAAGCAGGGGACCCTACAGGTGGGTGTAGCAGCATTATATCAGTATTGTCCCTTTTTCTCTTCCACTTCACTGTGGAATGGTACCAAAAAGGTGGAACTACCAATTATGTGCCAAAAAGCTGCAGATGAAACAAACACACAGTCTGCTGTCTCACATCAGCCTGCCACCATGGTCACTCTGAGCTGTTTGACTGAATGCCACATAGCAAAGCCCTAAAGCAGGAAAATTTCCTGTCCTCACAGCTGTGACATGATATAACCAACATCCTTGTCTCTAGTATCCCTAAGAAAAAACCTTTTGAGGTTTAGCTGAAGCTCCTGAAAACATCAGTGAACATGGCTTCTGAACACATCAGGGTTACAGATTCTATATGTACATGTACGTCTGTGTATGTACATATAGACATATAAATAGTACAAAATGGAAAAAGCCCAATTCAGCTTCCATTCCTGACAAGTAGAGTACATCCACTGGGTTTAATAGGAGAGTAAAATCAGGTCCCAGCTCATGAAAGGGCTTCACTCTGAGCTTTGAGGAGGTGACACGTACCAGAGACTTTAATTAGTCATGTCAGCAGAAGCTTTGCTGACTAAGGACTTCCACAGCTCAGCTGGTCTGTAGGGCAGCATCCAAGCTGGATGCTATAGGATGTTGACCTCTCTTGAGAACCCTGAGCAGCAGCCAACCATCTGCAAAACATGCAGAGTAATCATAATAATTCCCTTGGCAGTCTGTTTCAGAGAGGAAAGGGAAAAGAAAGAGTAAAGAAAAAAAAAAAGGAAATTCATTTCAGTTAGCGTTGAAATACTCCTGTGATTATTGCTTTCACATTTTTTAGTTTGGGGCTATATATTAGAACATTTCTACTCTCAACACCAAATGTTGTAACAAGGTCTTCAGGGCTAAGACAAAAAAGAAAACTCGTTATACTCATTTGGTATTCTCCCCCATCAACAAAGATAGATCTTGATCCTTAAGAGGAAATGGGCTTTAGAGGTAGTTAACATTTTTTATTAGTTGCCACAAATAGCTTTCTTATCCAATTGTAGGGATGGCCAACCTCCCTGACCCTATGAACAATATAACAAAATCTTCATATGCCTGACAGTTCATTATCCCAGAATTTAGAATAAGAGGAAGGGAAATAAATTTATGGTGGTTTTGTTGTTGCTGTTGTTGTGGGGGGATTTTTGTGGTTTTGTTTTTGTTTTGTTTTTTTTTCCCCTGAAGCACTGATATATAAAATACACCAATATTGCTACACCTGGTGCCCTGAACTCCTCCATTCCTCTGGAAGCACTGGGAAGGGCAGGTGCTGCTTTGCAGAGTGGCTGCCTCAGGCTGGTGACTGCAGCATTATCAGGCCAAAACTGTTTTCCATGGAAAGCCTGTTTACACAGGAGAGGTCAGGAGGTGGAAGTGTCCCCCTATGGAGGCGAACCTGTGACATGGGGCTGACTTTAAAATAAAGGCACTCCTCGGCAGATTCGGCTGGGAAATTTGTTACTTGCACAAATGGGGGAACAGAAAGTAAAATGAGACTATTTTTCATGTACCACACGTAATAACCCTTTAAATACTTTGTGAGCCCTCTAGTGGTGCTGTCCATGCCCTGGAAACCTCCGGGAGGCAGCTGGAGCCCGGCAGCTCCTCGCCTGAGTACCAACGCTGCTCTTAAGGGTGCAGCGTGCACATGTCCTTTATTCTGATTACCTTTTAAAACCACGGAGGTGAGGGATTTATTTCTGCTTCCCCTGATAAAAAATTCTTCAAAACAGAGGTGTGTGGCTCCTACATCCCAGGCAGCTGTGGTGGACAACTGATGGACAGCATCATCCTTAGTGCGTTCGCTTCCAATCTGGTTTTCACCATGCTGTGCTCTCTAGGGTTAAACAGAATAGTAGGGATACAGCAAGAGTTCACCAGAGAGGAAAAATTTGGCTGGAAAATCCTAAACCCATTTCTAAAAGAGCTCATCTATGGGGTTTCTGTGCAGTGAAAAGCATCACTCTGCTTTTATTCCAAACACAGTTCGGAGCGCTCCTTTATTTTTTTAGAATCGACTCATAAAGCCTACAGGAGGGCACCAATTAGTGAAATAAACCTCTAATCCTCAGTGCAGTGCCTGCTATAGGACTGCTGTTTAACAGCCTCCTCGCTAATCAATTCTCTTCAGTCGGCTAAATGCCATAGATGCTATGTAAATAAATGCAAGTTTAAGAGGGTTCTACAGCGAGCAGTTAAAGCTATGTTCCTTCTACTCCACCATAAAATCAGCAGGCATGTTAACAGATATCTACTCCACCTTGCAGAAATGACTTTCCTTGTTCGTTTGATTGCAGCAGCTTGGGAAAAACAGAAGCAGGGAGCAGCAATAAACTGCCTGTCCTTCTTGCACAGCACCTCAAACATCTGAGCCCCCGATGGCAGCCAAGGCACAGAGCAAAGGTGCATATTTTAGAGTCAAAACACTGCCCACAGTTTAGGTGGCTGTTTTAGCTGTTCTGTGATGAATTTAAAGTCAGACTGTCATACCTGGAGCTTTCTGGATAAAATGGCTGCTCCTTGTCACCTTCTTCATGCATAACATTCCTCCAGAGGAGAGGTTTTCCCTTCCAAGTTTAGATGTTTTCTCTTACAAATTGAGATATTAGTGAAATATTTAGTACGTGTAGTTTGAAATGAGACAGTGTGCAAAATCCCATCAAAGACAAATGAAACCCACCCCTATTAAAGATGATGGCAAATCCACATCTTTAATGGAACTAGAATTTCACCCCTAGTGTGTCAGTGAGCAACAACTTTTAACTAACAATCTTTTTTTTTTTTCTAGGCAGGGTCAAAGAAACCTGAAGAACTGTGTGTACTCATCATTTCTCTTCTGTGCTGTCCTGAGGTAAGAGCAGTGATGCTCAGAAAGGGATAATCAAACCCTTAATATTTCCAATACTACATCCCAGTATCCTCCAGCACAGGGATGAATGTGAACAAATGAAACACAGGGAGATGGAATTACCCTGAATTATCCATCAGAACTTTAAATAAAGCACAGGTCCTGCATGCTCATGGCATTAAGCAGACATTTAGAATCAAGTAAATAAGATGATACTGTGTCCTGCAAGTTTCACTGAGTTGCTTACACAACATTCTTGTCAGCCTTCATCCTTATGTTGAATAACAAATATTAAATAAACAAAGCATTTTATTTGAGTTGAATAACAAATCTTGAATAAACAAAACATTTTATTTGCGTGTCTAGCATTTAAGAGTTTTCAAAATCTCTGAAGTTCCATTATCTTGCCTTGTGGAGAAATGCACCCTTCCTTTTTTTTTCAGCGTGGATTTTTTAATAATTTCTGATAATGTTGTGATACATATCACTGGCAACTTCAAACATTCTCTTATTTACAGATAAATGATCTTAATTACACAAACTCCTTCTGCCTAGTGGGAACTTATTAACGTAGCAACATCTTATACATTAATAGTAACTATATTCCACATCTATTATTTATCAATATTTTAGCACATAGCACAGGTGGTGAGTTTCTCACTGACTAAAATGGTGAATGAACTCAGGTAAATTATACCAACAAACCATATCCACCATGTGCATGACTGCTGAAACCTAAGAATTCCATAAAGCAGAGACAAAAATGTCTTTTTTTTTTTTTTTCTCTCTCCAAATGTTACAGGTTTTGGAGCTCATTTCCTTCTACACACACAGAGACACAAAATTTTCAGCCATGTTATTATGTGTATTTATTAAGCATGGAAACCGGACTTCTTGACATACTGCACATGCATAGCCATCCTGAAATTATTAGTTTAACTAACAGGCAGTCAAATGATTTCAAAATATGCTTAGAACAGCTAAGATTGCTTAAAGAGGAATATTTCTGAATTCAGTAACTGAAAAAGGTGGCAGCAAACCCTGTAAATTCAGATCAGTGCAAACTAGAGGACAAAGAGCTGGTTATGCAAAAAATGAGAATTGAAAAGATCTCAGTGAGTCCTGGTGAAATTCCACGATATCAAAATACAACAATTTCTTTGGAGAATGTTTGAGAAGGTTCATTTCTTTAACTTTATTGCAATTTTAATTTTAGTAGGAGATGTTCAGAAATTTTATTTTTGGTTTTCTTTAATTAGCAAGATCCTATCAATTTAGGGAAAACTGTTGGGGCTTTTCCTCTACCTTGCATTAGACTGAAAATATACATGCTTAGTATGAAATAGCTTTATAATACACAGCAGAATTTCCTGCCAAAGATTTGGGTCTGCTGTTTAGTAGGGCTAGTGGTTTGTCATGATGAGCCATGCAAGTTTCCAAGGGGAAAATGCAAGGTGAACATCATGAGCATGTAGTATAAAACGTGGATAATTTAATTTAAATACAGATATTCTTTATTTTTAAATACACACAGATATTCTTTATTTTTAAATACAAACATTGAAAAATTTAAAACCCCAAAAATTTTGTTAACTTTTTATCTCTACTTCAGTGGTAGCAATAGCAGAGTGGTGTTATTGCTCCCTCTTCATTTCTGCTGCTTTGGCTGTGCAGAGGGAATTGAGTTCCTAGTCCTGTGGGGTCAGGGGCTTCTGCCTGTGTCCACAGACTCCTGGGCTTACAGATGACTTCTCTGGGGGCTGTCAGGAGGTGAGGCAGCCAGTCCAGATCCTGGGTAGTGGGTCACCCTAGCAGCCTTCAGCCCTCTAACAGAGAACTCCAGGGATCTATGATGGACAAGATGAAAATCATTGCTATTACAGATTTTCACAAAGCAGCCTTGTCCCTGGAGGGTGTAATCACAAAATCATCAAGGTTGGAAGAGACCTGCAAGATCATCCAGTCTTACTGTCAACCCAGAACTGCCATAATCACCCCTAAACCATGTCCCCAGGTGCCACATCCAGATGGTTCTTGAACACTTTCAGAGACTCCTCCAACTCCTTGGGTGATTTATTCCAATGCTTGACCACTGTGTCAGTGAACTTCTTTTCTAGTATCT
This sequence comes from Rhipidura dahli, assembly GCA_013399225.1. Taxonomy (NCBI): domain Eukaryota; kingdom Metazoa; phylum Chordata; class Aves; order Passeriformes; family Rhipiduridae; genus Rhipidura; species Rhipidura dahli. The sequence goes on from VXAC01001025.1 coordinate 479,027, forward strand.
AATCTGAAGCTCCCCTGCTGCAACTTCAGGCCATCCCCTCTTGTGTTTTCACTTGAGACATGGCAGAGGAAACAGACCCCAGCTCACTACAACCTCCTCTCAGGTAGTTGTAGATGTCTCTGGGCTCCTTCCATGATCACAGCTGAGATAAAGTAATCTGATATAATTGAGATAAGGTAATCTCACAACTGAGATAACATAACCATTTGCCCAGAGAAATCTGTTTCTCTCCACTAATTAATTATTCAACCCTGGTGAATGAACCTCCAGAAAAGAAAATTTTCCTCTATGAATTTCGTCCCCCGTTAGGCCCCCTTCCATCCTAAGCACAGGTAGCACAGAACCAGAGAGGGTGAGTTCATACTAACAGCATCCCTGCCAAGTCAGTTCTCACCTTCCACTGAGAAGAAAGGTCCTGCTCCATCTCCCCTGCCCTTTCTCCCCAGCTGCTGGCACCCTTCACCCTCCTCTTACTGGCTTTGGAAATAGTGTGGCCTTAGGGCGAACCCACTCACTTGACAGGTTGACATATCTGGCAGTAAATTGTTCTTTTACATATATATTTATTTATGTGCAGTGTTGGATTTCCACCAAGTCAATTCTCTGGATTGATTTGCCCCAGGGCTCTCTGATCACTAGAACCATCCCAAGGGGAATGGGCAGGAGCATGTGGCTGGGGGAGGAGAGAAGGTGAAGGGCAGGGTCTCCTCTTTCTACCTTGATAGGACTCAGCACGATGTGAAACCATAACCAGAAGACAAAGCTCACTGGCAGCTTGATGTCCTGACTGCTCCCACCACATGCTCCTCTCCTGTCCTTGCACCAGCCTTTGCCAAAAGCCTGACGCTTCCTCGCAGTCGCTGTTTTCAGCTGCACTGGCAGAAATGCATTTCAATACTGTGCAGGCAGCAAGAGCCTACCCACCCTGGTGGGAGGGAGCAGGCAGGGCAGGAACATGGGACCACAACAGATAGATAGATAGGACACAGCTTGAGATAGTTTGGAAGGGCCTCTGAGATATCCAGAGGAAATCATGAGCTCTAGCTGTGGGATTGGCATCCTTGAGAGCCCCTCTGAAAGTGTTCTCGGTGTCCCTCTTCCCACATCACTCAGCACATCTTCCTCCTCTTAAGAAACAAATGTCTCCTTATGGCACAAGCTGTGGATTGATTTAAAAACACATGAAAACAGCTGAAAAGAAAATTCATGTGACAGCTATCACAAAACTGCAGCTCTAACAGTGATGGCTGCCTGGATGTCGAAACAGTGCTGAAAGAGAGCCCGACTCACTGCAGTGGCAGTCGTCAAACCCTGACATGATGGAAGGTATCCTTCCTGTTCACAGAGCCATCCCAGAAGCCAGAACTGTCTTTCTGCATCTGCCTTATAAAAACTTGCCTCTTGAGCTACACGTATCAATTCAGTTTTGTTTCCTTCTGGATGATGAGCGAATGCGAGCATTTGAATTTATCAAGCCACAGCTGTGAGATACCTTTGACAGGGAATCTGCAAACCCAAATCCCCCAGACTGATGAATATTCTCAAAACTAAGCACATTCAGGCTTCTGTGCTCTGGATATCGCAAGGGCTCCCACAAGATGTGAGGGACTGGCAAAACAGAGCAGTGAGCTTAATTATGAAACAAAAAGCAACTATGAGAGCAACTGTGTGGTAACTAAAGGGTACCCAAACCCCAGAGATTAACTCTGTCTTCTTGAGACATGAAGGACTGGCTGTTACAGGCCTGGTTTATCACTGTGTTAAACCAATTTTATGTTGGTGTAAAAACAGGATGATAGAGCTGTGCTGAACAGCCCTAAGTATGCACCACCTCTGTTCTGTCGTGCACTCTCCCAGACATAAAACCAGCTAATGACTGAGAAAATCAAAGGAAAACCTACTAAAAATGAAATGGTAGAAATGTCAGGTGTGGGGGAAGAGAATCATTACACTCCTTGATCAATGCACTTCTGCTGAAATGATTTGGCCTGAGGGGCAACAGAAATTTACTGGAAAGACAACATTCAGCAAGACAAAGACCTCTTGCAAAGCAGCATTAAAATATCCTTGATGAGTAATTAAACCAGGCTGAAAGTTTCTTAAAGACTTTAGAGTTAAACACACACCTTGTATGTTTGACCACCTCCACCTTACCATGTTATTTAATGCCTGCAACCCTTTGAACCCTGTTCTGCTATTACTGAGCTTGTTGTACAGTACTTTTATGGGTTCAGGAGACACTTTCATTCACAGTGACTTATTCACAGCATAATTCTATTCAAGGGAAACAAGCATGTGACTCTCTCTGCAACAGCAGCACATTCCGAGTGGACAGTGTGGCACACATTGCAAAATCTATATTCTTCACAAAGCATGTGTTGGTGCCATGAGAATTCATATTTCTGCTTTAAAACTACACGAGTCTTTCTCAAGTGTAAAAGGCATTAGGAAGTGCACTTGAAAATGCTCTGAAGCTCAGGAAATGCCAAGGAACCTCATTTCTGAGTGTGTTTATTTGCACAGGAATGTCAATATGCAGAATGACTGCTGGGCTAGAACAATGCAGGAAAAGAATTTTCAGAAAGGGGGCCAGAGTGGCTGGGATGACTATATTGTGAGAAGAGTACACCTTGCATGGTAGCAGGGCTTTCAAATAATGGCTGCATTTAATTCCATCTATGATCAGTTAATTTTAGCTATTTAAAATACTGCAAATGTATTCCTTATGAGATTGTTTCAAAGAATTATTTGCCTTGAAATAAGTCAGCAGTAATCAGTGGCAATGGTACTTTTACAGTAAATGTACATGAAGTTTATGAGTGACTACAGAGTAGGAGTACTTGGAATTTCCAAGTTTTATGGGTTTTCTCCAGAGGAAAAAAAAACCTTCTGAGAAGCCTATTTATCCAAGTAGATATCTATATACACACATTTACTGTAAGCAAAAGCAAATTTGTGTCCTCTGTAATGTTTACTTTGATTAACTACAGATGGTTTGCCCTTTGATTGCTGCTAATGTTCTGTGGAACCATTTGTCTTCCTGCAGAGTTAAGGGCATTAAAGGAGGAGGTATTGCCTTCTTTTTAGGATGAATTAATTTTAAAAGCATTTTTGTTTAAAAGGATATTTTTAAAATCCTGAAGAAACATAGATTGCCCAGTCTCTCACCTGTCCACATTAGGAGTGTGCATGAGCAGACACCTTGTTCCTTATAAAGGAACAAGGAAGAATATTTTTTGTGAGGAGCACTCTGTTAAGTTATTGGCAAAAAATCCCTGAGACATGTCCCTCAGGACATGCAGGACTTGCATTTCTACTGGCAAAACCTAAAGGGAAGCTGTTCTAAGTTTACCTGCTATTTATTCTGAAAAGTTTTAATAAAGACTTAATTGTAAAAGTGCTTCTAAGGAATGACTTGAAAGTATCCCCATCCAGGGAAAATAATGGTTCTGCTGCATAGTTCAGAATCTTTGGGATTAAGGATGTGGCTGGCAGAATTTACGAAAAGTAGTGTAAATAAATACATCAAGATGTGACCATTCAGAGGTTGTTTCTCATAACCACTCTTCCCCCTCCTTTTGTGTTATTTATTCTTCTCTGTTGTGCAGCCCTGACTGTTTCCTTTGGGAAGTGGCGCAGAGAGCTGGGGTCTGGCTGCTGGGTCCCCACAGCCAGGATGAGCTGGTCCCACCTCGATGTGCTCAGAGGGTTTCAGCCTCCAAACACGGCTCCCCAGCAGAAAGCAAACAAAGGAAGGCTCAGGTTTCCTTGTCGGTGTTCAGAGATGCTGCGCCTGTCGTGGGCGGGGGCTTCACCACCCTCCAGCGCTCTGGTGATGATCTTCTCTCCTTTGCTTTCTGTGGAGGAGTTTGTTGACAATGGGCTTTTTTCCATCTGAAAAATGGAAGCAGTTGTGTTGTTCATCTTCACCGCTGGAGGTTTGCAAAGGCAGGTGTGCTGCAGCAGCTCTGGAGAGCTTGAGGAGCCCACTGCTCTCACACCAGAGAGTCAGAGAAAGGCACGTGGGCTTAAAGAGCCTTTTGAGAGACTCTTGAACCTGAACTTGGCTGTTTCTGTGCCTGTTGTGAATGGAAGCAAAGAGCCAATCTGCCCCAATCAAGCTCATGTTGCAGTAAAGGGAATTTAAATCCTAAGTGTTTTGCTTCAAGGCTACACAGACACCTCCATTTGGTCACTGGCCTGCCTTTTTATTCCATCCCTGTTGTAGGAATGTAAATTAGGACCAACAAGGAACAAAATGGTTTCTTTTCCTAAGTAGATGCTTAAGTTACAGCCATCAGATGCAAGTTTTAATTATCATTGAGGTAATTGAATACTAACATTTTTTTTCTTTTGTTTCTGGCTGTAATTATCTCGTTTTACACCTTCATGGTCACTGCTTGTTTTCAGGGAGAGATGTTTTGCAGTCCCTCACATCGATTTAAAAAACCATCTGAAATTAGTAGCACCATAATTAGGACTGAAACTAGGAACAGCTCTCCCTAAGAATTGCAGATATGATGAGTAACTAATTTATGTTGGCTTTTTATCACCATGAGTTTTACAAAAAGCAAGCAAGCCCCCACATTTGCTTTTTGCCCAGCCTGCCCCTTCCCCCTCTGGTTTCTGTGAGCTGTGGCCACACAGCAGGAAAGGTGTGGGCTGAGCATGTCTGTCTATTGGGGGTTGCTGCATCTCTCCAGTGTAACATGGGGCTGAACCACACTGGATCTCATCCACCTTATCCCCTCCTCCCCTGTGCCACATCCTTAAGCACTGTTGTGACAGCAGCTAACCAGGGTGTGAAAACAGGGTGTGAAAACTGACCAACACTGGTCAGAGGATCCAGTGGATGGAACCCACAACACTGAGTGTGTTGTGAAGTTACAAGGAGCCAACACAGAAAAGTTCGGCCCCAAATCCTCCTCCCAAGTGTGTCTGCTGGGCAAAGGTCCATTGCAACCTCTCTCATTTCAAGATACTGCAGAAGTACTCCAAGAATAAAAAATAAAAAAAATATTTAAAGTCTATCTGGGGGAGTTGCAAGCTTTACTTTTTTAGACATAATTGTCTAAAACCCCAGATGTTTCACATTTAAATCACTTAGCATGAACTTAGAGGTCTGATGCTGCACTCAGGCTGGTCTCAAGGTTTGGAGGCTTGGGACCATCTAAGACACCATCCATATGTTGTCACTCTTTCCTTTAAGTGATGACTCTGACATTAAAGTTCTCACTTTTATGATTTGTCTTTCAATGTGTTTTACATTAATATTAACATACAAATAAGCCCAGGAAAGTTATGAGGTGTATGAATATGTCATTAATACAAGTTGTTGAATGATTAGGTAAGATAAGTGTGCTTTTTCTCCTCCCTTGCATTTCCACGGAATAAGAAACTGCAATAAGCCTGAAAATCCTCATTTAAAATGTTGCTTCACAATCACTGACTAGAAAGACCAGAACATTTCCTGAAATAATGTGGTTTGCATAAGGTCACAGGAGAGATCAGAGGGAAGAATTGCACCATGTCCCAGTTAAAATAAGTCTCTTAACCACTGAATTTGCTCTTTTGTGATTTTGAATCTTCCCCCTAAATGAGTACAATCAAGATACCTCCACATATTTTATTGTGCATATCTGTATTTATATATATCTATACCCACACATATATAGCAAATGCAAAGATTTTGATTGTACCACATGCAACTGCAAAAGTAAAGCTACTTTAGAAAAATAACCAGCAATAAAATGCTGTCATTTTTCTTAGAAAGACAAGGTAGTGTGAGTAAAGATTAGATTTATAAAACAAAGAATTTCATCTGGAAAACTCTTCTGCAGTAAGCAGAGCTGCTGTTCTTTATCACAGTGTGGTCAGACAGTCACCTGCAGTGTGGCAGCTGTCCCCGAACACCACTGAGCTCTGCATGCCCATGGCTCTTTTCTCATAATTGCTAACTGAAATTTATAGGAAGGCAAGTTAAATAAAATGAAGGGAATATCAGAGTACCAGTTGTAACAGAGCACTGGAAACCATAGAGCCCCAATGTGTTGTCTGGCTGATGGTGTATCCAAAGTTCATCTGGAAGTTGAAAGAGGCCGCAGGAAGGCATCGAATACACCTGGGAGATAACAATGTAAATCAGCCTTGGTGGTAATCCAGGTTTGTGTGGTGAAAACAGAGGCAGATGCATGTTTAGATTAGTGAGTTGTGCTAGACATGATAGGTGCTGAAATGTCAAGAATCGATTGCCAAATTCGGTGCTATTCCCAATCTGGGCAGAGTTTGGAGTAGGAGAAGAGTCATTAACAGCACCTCTCTCAACAGGAACCAATGCAGTGATTACTGAAACACCTGAAAAAATGCTGTGCAGCCCTCTGCAGAACTCGATGCTGACATGGCCCTATAATTTTCTCTTACATTTTGTCTTTTACCTCCTGATCTCCTAAAATGATATCTTTCCAGCTGCTTTTGTCCTAACCCCTGATTTTGGACATCAAAATGAAACATATGACACAGCCTTCAGTTCACAGGATCAGTAGGAATATTCACTTGCTGAGAGTTAATCACACACCAAAGAGGCATTTTAAATGGCCATTTTAACCCTGCAACACTCTGGTCTGTACCAAAGAAAACTGTACTGGCAAGGATCAATGTTATTCCCAATGTCATCTCCCCAGCTTTGTTTATGGCAAGAACCTGTGCTTTTAATTTATCAGAGTTCCCTCCTGAAACCTGGTGTTGTCATGTAAAGCCAAATGGAGCAGATGTTGTTATGGCAATGATTATTAACATTATTATTATTGATGTTTATAAATTAAAGCCTTAAGGGGGAGTAGTCACCTGCCTGTTTTAGTTCCATGGACCTGACAGGACCACTAAGGTCCCCATGCTTGTTTAAAGGCTGTTTTAAATAGGGATGAACCTGAAGAGATGTTTAATTGCTTCACTAGAACTATGGAAAGTCTCATTTTCTTGATGGGACAGACCTTTATTCCTTCCAGCCAGACCACACAGGCATAAATCACTCTGAACAGCCAAAGGAGCCTCTCCCTGCAAAAATTCCCGGATTGATCACACTTAACACCTAATTACAGAGCTGGTGAACCTACTTACACTGAGGGCGGTTTGAAAGGCTGCCTGAAACATCATGGGCTGAGATGTCTTTGTCGGGAGCTTTGTGCTGTGATGTGCAACGTGGGTAGATTCCTGTGGGATGTTGACAGTTTGTGGGAAATGCATGTAGGAGGAACTGGGTTACGAAGACCAGGGGGTTTAAATTTTTTTTTTTTTTTTCTCTCTCTCTCTTTCATTGTACTGCATGTGGGTTTGGAGATTTTTGTGGTTTGGTTTGTTTTGTTGGCTTTTTAAGGTATGGGAAAGGAAGAGCTTCTGGTTTTGGAAAAATCTGGCCACTACATGCAGCATGTGATGAGCCATTTGTTCCTGAAGGGTCGATACTACACTGGTCCTACCCTCCCAAAAGGATGCTGGCTGATGCTCCTGAAAGCTCTGATGTTCCTCTTTTTTTTGCTCATGGCATTTATATTGAGTGCTAATCACTTGTTAAGCTATGGATTTATGTAATAAATTAATTAGCTCGGCAAGGTTTCCTCCACTCTCTGCCTGCCAGTCTGTCTCTGCTGGGACTTGTTCATTTTCTTCCAAACAGTTACAAATAGCTCTCAGTATTATTATTTGCTTTTAAATGATTTGTCAGGCTAATTTTTTTTTCCCCTTTCACACCTGAAGTGGATTTTCTCCTGTGTGTCACCCCAGCCTGAGGCACAGGGCAGGCGTGATTTGGGTCTGCATTGGCAGTGGGTTTTCCACAGGCAAACATACAGAGTTTAAAGTTCATTGGCTTACAGCAATGCAAGGATAGGGCCAGGGGCTTTGCCATTGGAAAAGGATGAATCTTACCTTCATGAACAACTCAGGCCTATTAACAGGAGATATCCAAAGTCATAATTCCACTAGTTACAGAAAAACCATTTTCATGGCAGCCTCCCTCCCATTCTTTCTCTTCCCTGTCCTGAATCTATGCTGGAATTTGCAGATGATATCAGAGCAGGATCTGTTTAATCTGGAGATGGTGTTTACAACTTCGTGAAAAATGTTTCCTGAAGTTTATGAATTTGCATATTCTAGTTTTCTTTATATGCATTCAGTCCGTTTTAATTCTGCCAGAACAAAGAATTGCAGAGAATAATTTTGTATTGGTGTTGTGAGAAAAAAATGCAGTCTTTTATCACTCCTTATGGATTTTTATTGTGTAATGCTTCCACTTTTTAGAATGAGAGAAATATTGAATAGGTGCACAGGATATTTCATTTGTATTAGAGTCATCATATTGAAACCTCTAATATATTCCTTTTTATTTTGTCTTTAAATTAAATGGACCTAATCCTTCTTATCTTTTCACATAGAAAATTCTTCATTCCTCTATTTATTTTAATTATTTTTTATCTGAATCCCCTCTGTTGCTGTATTATCTCCTCTAAAAGCACTGACCAAAACTGAACACAGTGTCCCTGTTGGCAGTGCATTATTCATGTACCTATCACATTATACTGTTTATAATGTTTTCCACCCTGTGTCTTACGCCTCATAATACACAGTTTGTCATTCTTTTTCCCACAGATTCCACACTCTACAGAAGCTTTCCTGCAGAGCTGTTGTCAGGAGTGAACTAACCCTTTTCTAGAGTGTAGCAGTTTATAAGTCAATAAAGTGGCTGTGACTTTCCAAATTCTTCTTACCAATTGTTATTCTTCTCACTTATCAGCATGTACTGGGCTGCCACTCACCTGGCCTTGTTAGGGTTGTCACCATGTGTAAAATTTCTTCAATTTTAGCCAATAATGCGTTCAGTTCTGGGCTCCTCATGACAAGAAAGATGTTGATGCTCTGGAGTGGCAACAGAGAAGGGCAGCAGAGCTGGGGAAGGGGATGGAGCACAAATCTCATGATCAGCGGCTGAGGGAGCTGGGGGTGTTTAGCCTGGAGAACAGGAGGCATGGGGGGGGACCTTATCACTCTCTAAAACTCCCTGACAGGAGGTTTTGACCAGTTTGGGATCAGTCTCTTCTCCCATGTAGAAAATTGTAGGACAAGAGATGGAAGTCTCCCTCAAGGGGAGGCTTAGATTGGATATTAGGAAAAATGTCTTCCCAGAAACAGCTGTCAAGCATTGAAACAGGCTGCCCAGGGAAGTGGTGGAATTACCAACCCTGGAGCTATTTAAAAGACCAATAATTTGCCTTCTATATATTAATTATTATATATTAAAGTGTAGATGTGGCATTGAGGGGCATGGTTTAGTGGTGGATCTGGCAGTGCTGGGTTAACAGTTGAACCTGATGATCTCCAATGCCTTTTCCAACTCCAATGACCCTGATTCTCTGTGTGTGTGTGTGCTCTGCAGATGCTCTCACATAAGCACACATCCCTTCCTCGGGTTCATTCCCATCAGTAGCTGTGCTAGAAGACACCCCAGCTCAGTTTCTGCCAGGCCATCTGGGTTCTTTGTTGTTACCCTGCATCCCACGCCTCTGTGCTGGGCTCCAGCTGTCAGTGCAGAGCTGGCACCGGGGCTGCTGCAGACACATCTGAGCTGCCTCTGAACTGGCTGGCCCAGGTGGAGCTGGCAGCAGTGTGGGAGGCTGAGAGCTCTCCCTGAGGTGGCTGTGATGATCTCTGTGCTGATACACCTACCCTCCTGCAGCACAGGAGCTGCACCAGCTCAGTGACTCACGTAAAGCTCCCCAGCCTCCAGCTGCACCTCTGAGTGCAACCTGTGCATGGCCCTCATCTTTCAGCCATCAGGAGGGTTTCTCCAGCATCCTGGGCTCCCATGTGTTGGACAGTCTTTCTGGGAAAAAAACCTCACTTTATCAGAGGCTTTTGGATAGCTCTAGTGCATAATATCCACTGAGGTAACTCCACTGATTCTAGATTCTTTTAGGCCTCCGTCCAGCAAAACTCATAATCCTTTGCTTAATACTCAGCTACCACCAGTGGGATTTTTCCCATGCTCACATGCAAATGCGTGCTCCTACATTGAACTCAGTGACATCTTTCTGTTTGAGCACTTGGCTGAACAAACAAGCTGTTTTATAGGATGCAATCTTTACACTTTAATTCCTGAAAAGCTCATTTCTGTAGCCTGCAAGCAGGTTCTGTGGTGCCGTACTAGAAAGGCTGCTCACTGATAGCAAGAAATGTTGGCTGCACTACCTTTCTAAAGTCAGGCCAAAAGAGCATTCAGATTAAGCAATAACTTAAGCAACATCATGAGGAATGGGGAGAGCACATGGCCAGTTAGTCACCAGAGGTACAGACGCACGCAGAAAGTAAATCCCCAACCTGTTATAGTAATGCACTTGGTTACTGGAAATGCAATATGAGCCTGCTTTCATGAGCAAGGATGAAAGAACTTGCTTAACCTTTGTACAGCTTTTTCCACCCACACACCAGTGACATCAGATGCTTCGTATAGGTAAAAAACAAGTCAGCATTCGGGAGACTCCCAAACACGAGACAGAGATAACCCCTTTACCCCTAAGCTTGTGCATTTAACACACTTGTGGTGGGTCACTTGAAACTTCTTGCTACTTATTCCTGGATCCTAATGACTCTGACAGAAAACCTTTCAGCCCTGTGCATAAAGCACTGGATGTGAAGCACTTACTGGAAGGTGTTTCATGTTTTGCATGCAGTATAAAGTAGGGCTTTGGCATCTAAACTGGGGGGCATTTTACTTTACAATATCCTGCAGATGGAATCATTGGCACTGAAGAGGGATTTTCACAGGCCTGTCATTAGCTGGCCTTTAAGTAAGAGCATGAAGGAATGGAAGTTGGAGTGAGTGTTGCTGAGCCGGCTGACCAGGGCACGGGCTGGAAGCGTCGGGGTCTGTGCAGCACCTGGGTGGATTTCAGTCCATTTCAGTGTCACCTAAAAAGTCCTGCAAGGTTTCTGAAGTTCAAGATTTCCTGAGCAACTCCATGCTAACTTTTGTGTTACTTTCAAAACAGGTTGGGGCTTAGTTCCTGTGTGTACCAACACGCAACAAGAAAGGATTTGTTTTTAATCGATGGGTTTGATTTTTGTGAAGAATCTGATTCCTCTTTTTTTCCATCCTGCTCTCCTACCACCCCCCAAAAATACTTGATAAATAAACTTTGAAGTCCTGAGAAGTAGCATGTGTTGGGGAAGGGAGAAAGTGGGGGTGGCAGAGGTGGTGGAAGGAGCTCAGTTTGTCAACACAACAGCCAGGAAGCAAGTTATTTATAAGGCTTGTGGTGGAGAGGGGGCCAGCCCACATGTTTTTAAAAAAGGGCTTAACTAATCGCATGGTACAGCTAATTCTGGTATTTGTGAATACATTTCACTCTGTCTTGGTGGACAGAGGAAGAGCTAAAAGGGGATCAGAATTCAGGGCATGACAAGTCCATCTCCACGCCCAGGTGCTGCCCCTGCAGGTGCCCAGCCTTCTCTGGACTGCAGTGATGCTCCTGACAAGGACTTTGCTGTCCCTAGGCAAAGTATGAATGGAGGTACATGGGAACTGTCCTGGATGTGATGCTTTCCTGGAATTCAAAAATCCTTGATTTGAATCACGGCTCTGATAATGTTCAGCCTAAATTCTGAACACATTCTTAACCACAGAATGTCTCATTTTCAGCAGGGTTTCATGACTCTATCAAAGAGGAAGTTGACTCTGAAGTGCATATGACCACGAGACTATGCTTGGCTGGACTGACATCAAAAGAAGTGTATTTTTGACACACAGAGATTTTTAAATCCACTGTTTCAGTACAGCCACATTTAGATTTTTTTTTTCTGTGTAGAGCATATAGTGAGCTATTCTTGTGGGTTGAACGACGCTCTAAGTCCCATGATGGAGGCATGACACAGACCTGACAGTGCTGCTACATTCCTCAGTTCAACAGCCATGTGAAGTCTGTATCCTCCTCAGCTAAAAAAGGTCCAAAAACTAGCTTTATCTCAAGAGAGACAGCCTGCAATTTAATGCTTGGCCAGGCAAACTCAAGTCACATGTGTATGTTTTTCTATATATATGTACATATAAATATATATATATATATGCATAGATATAAATATACATATATGTATATCAACAACAGTATTGCAGTATTAAATAGAGTTTTATTTTAATTTCTCTTTCTTACAGTAAAAAACTAAATCACAAAAGTCCATCTCCTTTTTTTTCCTTAAAGAGCGGTAAAAGACATAAATACGTGTGACATAGCAGACATGCAAGTGTTGCACTTTATTGTTGTACTTGAAAGAGTGTATTTTAAAATATACATATTAATATACATATTATTAGTATTATTATTATTATTAATACTAATAATAGATAAAAAATCCATGCTTATGTCTGCCTTGTTAAAGAAAAGGAAAGAAGAGAGAAGCTGCCATAGGTATTGCTGTAGAAACAAACCATTTACTGTTTAGGAAACTAAAACCACTTCAGGGCATGCCCTGCCCTTCATCATCTGGGTGTGACATCCCACTGGGATCCTGCAGAGCTCTGGAAGAGCAGCAGTTGTGCCATCACCACCAGCAACCTCACAGGTGGCATGGAGGGAAATTTCTGGGTGAAATTCTGGCCCTGTTGATGTTGGCAGGTGTTTTGCAACTGGGTGCAATGGAAACAGAAATTTAATCCTCCTTATCCAGAAGAGAAGCCACAAACCAAAATTAATACCCAAGTGCAAAACTGCAGGAATTTTATACTTTTGGGTATCAGGGGACCTTCTCTTTGTCTGGAAGGTCACAGGATGAACTAGGAAAGGAAGTAATAGAAGAAAATTCAGTGGCAATTTCACTGTTTTCCTGGTGCTCCAGAGAGGCAGGAAATTAGAATCAGTTATAACTTAAATGTACCTTGCTGGCAAGATCTACCAGAACTTTCCCACACCTGATACTGAGAGTATGTATCTGACAACTTTTAGTCTCCTTAAAACAAAACAAAACAAAAATATCCAAGAGCAAACTTGGAAAACTACATTCTGAAAACAAAGTTTTAAAAGAAACAAGCATCTGGAAAAGACCTTTTAAAGGACACTTTGGTACCCTAAAATGCAGGACACTCTGTGCCCTCCCAATATTGCATAAAAATGATGGAATTTGCTGCACCCCAACATCATCGTGAAGGGTGTTCCTTCCTAGCCAGCAGAACATGACACTGAAAGGACTCCAAAAGGAGCACTTACTTAAAAATTACAGTTCCTATTTTAGCCTGTGAAGTCTTACAAATAGGGGAAGACTAAATGGAATTCCTATTTTAGATATATATAGATATAGATATAGATATAGATATAGATATAGATATATATATATCTATATATGAAGATGGATATTTTAGCAATCTGTGCCACTTCTCAGGCAAATCAGAACAGAAATGTATTTAGGGATGCATAAAGAAATTACATTTCCATTTAAGTAATAAAAATGGACAGTATAAACTTCCATTTCAGTCTTTGGTTTTATTTTTAGTCTAATATTTATATTCCTGCACAGATGCAAAGTATCAGCAAAAGCTCTCTAGGCCCTACAAAATACAAAAATTGTCTATAGTAATTTGCAAAGGTGTCTGAGCCCAGCATTCCTTGCTGGACAGTTTGCTGAATGTAACCTATTGCTGCTCTTCCCAGTGGATCATAAATCATGTTTCCACTGGAAGTACAGGAGGCTTCTTGACTTTAAGACTCCCCCACATTCATATCAGGCTAATCTCTGTTCTATATTCTTGTGTTACTTAAAATAAGAGAAAGCAAGCAACATCCAAGTTCCCAACTATGAAATCATAGTGACATTTTTCCCAGGAATAATTTCAGGCAGTCAAATCCCAGCACTCCCCTCCAGTTCAATTTTTTAAAATACAATTTTATGCTCTCAGTGTTGGACTGCAGTTTCTTGGTATTTTACCTGTGTTTTGAACCCTGATCAACAAATGATAAATTGATCTCATCTGCAGATACTATCAGTCTAACATGTTTTAATAATTTTGGCTAATTATTTAAATTGATTGCAAACAATTCTGATGACACTTTTTTATATGAATTTATTTTTGAATGATAGGCAATTATCTTAAATTGGGACAAGTGTTTAAACTGGCAAGAAAACTAATTGAGACAAATGACTCCAACCCATGATCTCTTGCCTAAGAGAGGAAATGCTAAAGTAAAACTGACAGTGGATGAAACTATAGGATTTGTACAACTTATTTATACAGAGAGTCTGTAATATCTTAATGTCAAATTAGTCAATCCATTTCATGCAAGTATGTTCTTTCTAGGCTGAGTATGGATCCAAGGCAGAAATCTGTGTTTCTGAAATGTTTGCTTTAAAAATTCTGATTCTCTATGCATTTTATGGACTTTGGGTAGAAGTGGATCAAAAATTCCATGGAGAGCAGTTCCAGCACCAGTGATCCATAGGTGAAGCTGCGTGCTAGCCTTGATCAGGCTGTGTTGCAAGTATTGTGAAACTGCAATATTTGTTTTGAAAAGGCACAGATCCTGAGGCTCAAAAGCCTCAGCCACTTTTTTGTGATTAACAAATTATTTCTAGCACTGAAGCACTAATTTTTCTTTTCTGTATGCAAAACATGGGCTTGACTCATTAATGGAAAATTATAATTAGACTCAGTTTTGTATTTTCTCTTTTAGGTATTTGTAGGGCAGAGGGGGCATTTGATCAGGGAGAAAAGAGACCAGAGTTTTTCATTCTTAACCTAGCAAGCAGTGGTTCTGCCCTGCAGAAATCTCTCACGTCTCCCATGTACCAGGAAACAGCAAATGAGCCCATGCTCTTCCTGCTCAGATGACCAGCTGGGTAACAGTTAATCCTGACATTTTAAATAGAACTGACAATTCAACAATAGTTGCTACAGCTGTGAGAGAGTTCATTACGCCAAGGGACTGCATCTACAATGCACAATGGAAGTGAATCTGGGGAGGATTTGAATAAAAAGGAGCTGAGCTCTTTGGAGGGGAAATGTGGAAGATTAAATGGAGTCAGGAGCATGAAGGCTGCCTTTGTGTAAATATGAACATATGAAAAAAGGTTGTGGATGGAACTGAATTTCACCAGGGAGGTGGGCTCCTCATGCACAGCCTCTGTGGGCTGAGCTTCCCTACCAGACCTGGATTTTGCCAGAGTGCAGCGCAGCATGAGGAAGCTTCAGGCAGAGCTGTGGTACAGAGGAGCAGCTCAGGAGGCCAAATAAACAAAGAGACAATTGGACACCTAGAAAGAGCACGTTGTAATTCTTTTTCCTTCATTTAATGGATCTTAGAAGAGCAGGATGATTTGTTGAGGCAGATTTCAACCGTGCTGCATTGGCACCCACAGAAACCCTTGCCTAGATGTTGGTTGATCACTAATATAAAAGAAAGGTGGGCAGACAGTAATGGGCTGCAGGACACAGGCTAAAAAACATAATTCAAAACTACATAAAAATCTGTATTAGGCTGTTGGGGGAGCTGTGCAGTAGCATGGTGTTGAATGACCCAGCCTAAGGAGAGATGTATGAAACAAAGCTGCATGTGGAGTCCTTAGAAGGCAAGGAGCACATTAAACCACATCAAGGCCTCTGTGAGTTACTTCTCAAATGTTAACAGGCAGCTTGCTTGAAGAGCAGTGGCAATGATAAGAGAGAAAGAGAATGCAATTGGCTAAAAATAATTTTACTGCCAGAATGGTCTTTTGAACTTCTTACTGTAGCTTCCCGGCAAGTTATTTGCAATTTCGGGCTGTTTAGCAAAGTTTCATTTGAAACAAGAAGAAAAAAAGGCAGCTACAATCCCATGTGTCTGCTAAGAAAATAGTAATAGCTGACAAGAGGAAAATATGACTTGGCCAGCAGTGTTACCAGCTTTTGATCTTTTGGAAAAACTTAGACTGGATGAAAAGAGAGGGAGTGTGTGAAAGGTGTTTGATGGTGTGTTGCTGAAGGGGCGAGGGATGAGTGGGTTGTGGCAGTTGTTTTTAAATTTTATTAATAAAATGTTTGCAAAAAGGACTCATGTGTCAATGATATCCTTCCTGAGCTAAAAGGCAGAAGGAAGAGAAGCCAGTCCCACCTGCAGCCCATCAGCTCCCATCATGGCTGTTGGGATAAGAGGGATACAGGGCTGTAGCCCCAGGTGAGGTGCTGAAGATGAGACCCTTGGAAGCATCACAGTGGCCTGGTTTCAAAACTGGAGGTGCACCACCAGCCCTGGAATTGTTTCACCCACCTGGCACAAGGTTTGCTCCCTCAAAGCAGGAAAAAAAAAATCATAGAATGATGTGGGTTGGAAGGGACCTTAAAGATCCTCCAGTTCCAGCCTCCCTGCATGGCAGAGTTTGGGTGGCCATGGTGCCCTCTGGCTCCTGAGAAATAATCTCAGGAACAGTTTTCTCAGGAATAATCTGAGAAATAATTTTGGATAAGCCAGGACTATGCTTTAATTAGTCACAGCAGTATTGTTTGAAAAACCTGGCAACACACTGGCCATAGCTGATACTAAGAGAACCCAAAAAATTATGAGAGGCACTCATAGATGGCTTTTTTTTCATTGCTCTTTATGTAAACCAGTGCCTTCAGAGAGTAGCTGTGCTGTTTGTTTATTATTGTTATTAGCTTTTATTAGATTCAATGCAACTTACCTCAGAATCTCTCTGTGTTTCAGTCTCTGTTTTGACACCATTATTTGTACTGAGGAAAATTTCAATATATTGTAGAAATTATTATAAAGCAAATTATTATAGGGTAAATTATTAAAATTTCTTATATAATATTTTAATAAATAATGACCAATTGTTGAAAACATATTAAATGTAGATACTTCGGCAGCTGGCTGAGGGAAGAGCAAGCGATTTTAGCAGCTATGAAATGCTTATATTAGTGGTATCTATAGGAAAATTGAGGATTTTTTAAATACAAACTAAGCAATACTTTGATTCAGACACAGTTTTGAGGCGAGGATCTGTAGCAGTTCTAGCATTTGGTTGACATTGCATCTATCTACCACGGTAGCTAAAACAATTCCTTTTTATAAATGTAAAAATGCTGTAGAGCTGAATGATATTTGTTTGCTGTGCAATTAAACTGTTAAGGTCGACATTTCAATTACCATCATTAGCCCTTAGCCTGAACACCCCACTGAGAGGGATGGAATCAGTTTACAACCACACAGAGAGCCCTGGCTTCAGGCTCTTTGAAGAGCTGGGCTAAGTCCCTGTGCTGGTCTCCTGTTCACACAAGGTCTGGAAGGCTGCTTCCATCCCCAAACAGGCTGGAAATGATGGTTTAGTTCCCAGCACAGCCCCACTTTTTCCCACTGCAAGCCAATTTCAGTGATTTCAGGTGCTGAGAGCTGCTTGCTCTCACTGCATTTCTTCAGGTGAAACCCCTGTCCTCCTGCTGCCAATTTCTGCCCCACTCTCTCTGGAAGCTTTCTCACCATTCCTCTCCTGTACTCTCTGTTCCCAAACCTTCTTTGCTTCCACATCTGGTTGCACATGTGCCACACCAGAGCCCTGTCCTGCTTCAGAGCCCTGTGAGGCAGCTGGTCTGGTACAGGACCTGCTTCATCTGCCGAGGAGAGCGGGGGTGTGACAGACACACAGCCAGGAATTTTTGTCTCTTTTTTGCCCTAAGCCACTGCCCCTCCCCTGTTCCACGCTGGCATTTCCATGGCCATGTCCCCTGGTGGAGCAAAACACCAGTGACAAGGATGACACTGAAGGTGGGGAGAAGAGCCAGCTGAGAAAGGGGAAGGTGGCACATCCAAAGCAGAGCTGGCAGTTCTGTAAAGCTGACACCAGCAGTGCCAATGCCCAGAGAGATTACCCAATACACCTCAAAGGTTTCATCAGGAGAAGACAAGAAACTCTGGTTTCAAGAATGGAAAATTTGGAGCAGCTCTGTCCTGGATGGGGAGATGGTTCAACAGCAGATTTTTGTAGGATACCTCACATTAGTGCATCGACTCTGAAGTTACTCCCTGACTCACACCCCCAGTATAAATGCTCTTCCCAGTTATGCAGGCATCATCCACACAGGAGCCAGAGGGTGGATGGATGCACTGAAATCTTGAGCCTGCAGGCACAGCTGTCCAGGGGTCTCAGAGGGGCTGCAAGCCCTCAGCATTCAGGATGTCTGACACTCTTCCTCTTCTTTCTCTGTAGCTTTTTTTTTTTGCAGTTCCCCTTCTGCAGAGGTGGCATGAGAACAGGATGCTTACACTGTGTGTGCATTTTACCAGTGCTGAACTGGGTCTTCTGGGAGATTTACCCACATTATCATTGCAGCCAGCTCTTTATATTGTCAGGTCAGTAATCCAGATCGTGGGGTGAAGAGATGCCCAGCATGAGCCCCCGGGGTTCTAGCTGGGCTCCTCCCTCCAGCTCAGAGCTGACCACGGAGGAACAGTGTGGGCACCTCCACACAATGCTTCCAGCTCCTGCATAACCCTAGCCCCTGATCCCAGGGAAGGGGGAATTGACTGTAGCTCAGAATTACACCATAAGCACTACATTGGCAGGCCTGCTAGTGTGGAGTATCAAATTAAAAGTGACAATAACATTTTTTTTTTCTTTCTCCCTTTATGAGCATTTTTCTCATTTTTAAGTCTGGAAAAACTGATGTAGAGATAAGGTGACTTATGCAATGTCACTCATCCAGTGAGTATCAGTCAAAATATAGACTAAGTTGCTTGAATCCCTTTATAAGCAGCTTTTGTCTCATATTTTGGCCTGACTTAGCATCATCTCACATCCCAAGGACTTTAAAGTGTATACTGTCTTCAGCAATGCATGACAGTGACTGCATGACATTTCCCAGACTCCTGAAAACTTAATGCAGGAATCTAGTAGTGATTCTGATGTGCTTTTATGTGCACATCAAATCAAACCTCACCTAAGTACACAGGCACACTACAGTGTCAGCTTTATCCCCATCATAACTCTGTTGGCTTTAATGGAGCAGCATAAGAAGCAAGGTTTGGCTGTGAAATGTTAAAGTAAGTTTCAGGAACAGGCTTTTCAGCCCATGTGCAACTATTTTCCACAGTGGCAAGAGTACATTATTCAGCCAGTGAATGAAATAGAAACACTGACAGTTTGAGTGTGATGCTGAAGAAAGAAGTTTTCTCTTCATGTGTTGAAGGAAAATGAACTGGCTGTGTTTATATATTTGGCCAAGCATGTGTGATGAGTAACATGTAAAATGACTCAAGAAAAAAACCAGGACATTTTCACCACTGCTGGGAGCCATGCTTTCAGACCCGAATTCATACTAAATCCAGGTGGTGGGATTTTTTGGTTTGGCTTTTTAAAAAAAAAATTTAAATCCATCTCAGGTTTATCAAAACATGGCAGAAAAAAAATCCTGTCCACAGCATTTTTCCCTGTGGGGAAGGTCATGGTGGCAGAAATTTCACAAGGGCAACTGGCATCATCCTGTCCACAGCATTTTTCCCTGTGGTAGAGGTCACAATGGTAGAAGTTTCACAAGGACAACTGGCACCAGCAGATTTCCACCTTTCAATTGGTTTGGGGCCAAAATAGTAATTGATTTTTCACTTTCTGCTGGCAATTGTAAATAGTCATAGTGTATTTTTTTTCGCAAGTTTTTTTCACTAGTATGGCACTAATCAGCTACAACAAAATGACTTCTGATCTAATTTTATTTTCTTTGTCTTGTCATTAAATGTAATAATTTATATTTGGCATATTCAATAAAATTTGAACTCAGATAAGCTATCTTCAATGAAATAATAAATAAATGACAAAGAAGATTGGAAGATTTCTTGAGTACTTGTATGAGTAGTAAAATCCTAGAAAACTGGTAAATGAGTATTCAATTCCTCTATTTAAATCCCTAAAGAGAAAAAGGCAAACAAAAACATATTTGACAGTGAGTATGTCCAGTGGGAACATTTCCTTGTATTTTACTTTGTAGTGGCTAAACATTAAGTCAAGCCTTTAACTTGAATTTAATGTATTAAAGCAATAACAATCAAGGCACAAGGCATTTCCTGGGAATTAATGACCGACTGGGAGAGTTGATGGGCCAATGTGAAGCTGAGGGCCATTAACCTCAGCTAGTCATTAATTTCCCTGAGAATTCCCTGTGCTGAAGTTGTTAGTGCTTTTCATAATCTTCTTATCTCTTAAGTGCAAATATAAACATTTTCCCTCACGTCCAAGAAATTTTTAAAAATAATCCATAGGCTGGAGCTACCGGCAGCAATGTGGCTCCAGATGTCCCTTCCAACCCCAACCACTCTGTGACTCTGGGAAAACAGAGAGTTTTGACCACAGAACAGATTCTCTTAGGGAATCCTTAGGAATAAATGCCCAGTCTCCAATATTTTCTAAACAGCCTGCATGGCAGCAGGCTCATGAAATTGGATCCTAAGATATCCCATGGAGTGTAAAACCACAAAGGGCAGTTGTGATCCTTTATTCTGATGACGTTGTGTTCCTATGTTCATGCACCTCACCAGGCCATTCTTGTGCATTATTAGTTGTTATTAATAAAGTTCATTGCAGTAATGTCTCAGGGTCCTTGGGGAATGGCTTTTTTGTGTTGAGGGAACAGAACAGACATCCAGACATTCCTATGGCATCCACAATCTCACTTCTCCTAGTCTGCTTGGAACAATAAATAGATGTTCCACAGCCGCTCTGAGGAACAGAAATGGTGATGGCATTCTTTGTCTGGCCTTCATGTTTTGTCCTTGACGGTATTGAGCTAACCTTTATGAAAATAAATCTCTGGAGAGGGACAGAGATTGAAGATTTTATTTTTAAGACTTGCAATTTGCAAGAGCAACTGCAAGTCCTTGCTCTTCAGCTTGTTTTGTTTTTTTTTTTCTTTTCTAGTTTTTTTAGTTGTGTTTTGTTTGGGGTTTTTTTTGTTGAGGTTTTTTTGAGTTTTTTTGTTTGGGGGTTTTTTGCTGTGGTGGGGTTTTTTTTTTTTGGTTTTTTTTTTTTGGTTGTTGTTTTTTGTTTTGGGTTTTTGTTTTTTTTTTGGGTGTGTGGATTAATTTTCTTATTTGATGAAGAGGTTATTCGTCAGTGCCTTCTAACTTGGTCAACCTGCTTTCAGGAGTCATTAATTCATCTTATAATTGGCAATAAAATGTTCCGTCTCATACCGTAGCCTGCTTAAAAATCAGTCATTGCTATCAACAAATGAAAACTCAGCATGTGGAAGTGTTGAAAAAAGATGCTGAGCCACGTGTAGAGAATTTTATTCATCCTGATATTTTTGTGCACCTGTGAAGTAATTGGGGCATGTGAGCCCATGATTAAATGTAGGTAGGAAAGTAACTCCAACCCTGTATTAGACCTAGTGATGAAATTACTCACTGTGCATGAGGAATAACCTCTGTAGTAACAGATTTGAGATACATCCCTTCAGCATGGAAAAATAAAGAAAAAAATCCATGATAGGGAAAGGGCCACTCCTCTTAAATCTGAAGCCCAGCTTCTGTTTAGGTAGCATTAGGTAGCACTGCTGCACAATTTTCCATAGCTCTGTTGATTTTCTTCATGGATGCAGCCCTCAAAGTAAGCAGGGAAAGGGAATGCAGCCCTGGCTCGACCTGATCAGAAGAAGCAAAATAGGAGGTGATATCTCACCTCCCTCTGTGGCCTGTCCTGACTGTGATAGGACAAAGGAAGTCTAAAGAGGATCCTGAACCAAAAGTGTTTCATTCAGCAGACTCTGGGAAAACTGTGACCCAAGTCACAGTCTGAACTTCGAGGCTGATGCTTCCTTCTTGAATGGGCTACATTAAAACCTAAAACCCAGTAAATGAGGTTGAACTGACAGAGGGGGAAAGACAATTCAGATGTACACTGTGTTGCCTCAAACAATGGCAGATTATCCAGTGGGAAACTATAGAAAGCTGTATCAGTCCCTTTTCTTTTTGGCAAAGCACCATATATTTGACAAAACTGTTTCTACTAACTGAAACGATTGCTGGTGAGGAGGCTGTATTTTATCATTTGAAGTGCCACCCCAGCTGTAAGAGTTCTATTAGATTGTCTGTCTCAATGTTTTATATTTATTCTTATCATTTAGGAGCATCAGATACTCATATCTTGGAAGGTGTCTCTTCAATAAATGTTTAGTACTCACACAAGTGATAGCACTGCCCTGGAGTTAACTCAATTTCACAACCTGGGAGTTCAGAGCATTATCATGGAAGGATCTGGGAGTTTATTTACATCAAATTGACCCACAATTAAGCTTGGCACTTGAATATATAAAATCTGTGATTTCTCTAGTGCTTTCTCTCCAAGATGTTCTACAATTCTTCCTTAGGCAGGCAGTCACCTGATTATCCTATTCATTGCTGCTATAAACCCCTCAATTTATAAATGTATATATTGCATGGGCAGTTAGAGCCCTTAGAAATACATTTTAAGAATATATTCTAAAGAGATCCAAACTAGTTGAAGATGAATAGTTCACATGTTGCATTGTTACAAGCCAAAATGACTGCAGGGAGCAGAAAGAGGGGCTCTGGAACTTTTCCTCCTGTGGAGTTGTGGAGTGGTTGAAGAAGTGTAATCAGGCAGAAAGAGATGTTTGCAGAGAATTGCAGTGACTCATTATCATGGCAGTTATTTGGTTAACCAATTAAGAAAGTATATTGATTTACACAGCAGTTTTTAGAAATACATGTCAGTTTTATTGCAAATGCTTTTAATAACCAGTGGTGTCTCTAAATGGGTTTGGTCCAAGGAAATGGTTGCATTAGAAAACAGATTAATAAATGGCTTCAATGGTTGATGTGGACAAAAAAGGATCTATTTCCCAGGGAGTTATGTGGTCACGGACATCTAATTTGTAGACCCATATTAGCTACAATCCATTTAAAAGTAGATTAAAAAATGTAATGATTGCCCAACTGTTAGAACTGAACTCTTCTATTTTAGATGAAAAATACAGTGTTTTTAAACATGCATTGGAATCTAAATGTAAGCTGGATTGCTTTTTGGCTTCTTCTTGAAGAGGGTTTCAGCAAACCCATGTATTTTTCTGGGGGGGTGGGGGGAAGTGACTTGAGATCTACTGAAATCCACTTGGAAAAGAACATGGGGAGGGGCTGAGCAGACCTATGGTGCAGACCTTTCTAAGAAGTAAGACTGATTCTACTACATGTGTTCAGTATACAAGCAGCACTGATCATGAACCTGCTACACAGATGGCAAGGGAAATACTTTAAAGCGCAGTAGATGAAGTAGGAGAGTTTTACTAAATGGTTGTGTTTTCATGGAATTGACACTCAAGCCTTACTTTGCTTGTGCTAGATGGTTGCTGGCATAATCATATTCATTGAGTGGAGACCAGAAATAGTTGGTAATGACGAAACTGATGTGAAGAAAAATCTCATTTTCTTGTCCCGATGATTGGAGATTTTGTAACTCTGAATAAACGAGTTGGAATGATTGTAACACCATCAAATTGAAAGTGCCTGTTTCCTTAAAATGTTGTCCAGGTTTTTTTAACATTTTATGACTGAACATAACTCTCAGCTATTCTTTTTCCAAAGAAGGAGAAAAAGGCTCTTGATGCTCCTATTAATAGAAGGATGATAATTTAACCTGGGAGGAGGGATGTAACGTGAGGAAATTGGTTGTTGTTATAGGCAACTGTTATTCATTCCCAACGACTTCAGATAAAGCAGTTCTTCGAGGGAGAACTTTTTCTAGGGGAGCTGATCAGCTGCCTCCTGGGTTTTCTGGCTTGGCTGGAGACAGACCCTTTGAAGTTCCATTTGCTTAGATGCAGGATTATCTGCAGGATTATGACATTTCCTTACCCTTGCAGAGGTCTGGCCACACTTCTCCCACTACCACCACGAGCAGTTCCTTCCCACTGCCAGCTCATTTCCTTTGCTCTTCTGAATCCCATGTCAAAGAACTTAATCTCCTCTCCAATTCTGAAGTCTTCTGGTGTAAATTTCAGTGCTCACTGGCTAATGAATGTCTCTAAGCAGGTGTTAAAACTAAATTAATCATTTTAACTAGAACTGCATCTTTACTCCATAGCTCTGCCCGTTTTTCTTTTGCCTCTGATGTCCATTAGGGACTGTTGTAGAGTTTTGACAGAGATACAATACAGAAGATATAGAAGATATAAAAATACTGTCATTGCACCATGTTGATGTTCAGTGTACATAGCAAATTGAGGCAAGAGGACTCCCTGAAATTAGGATAACTTTCCAGCTGATGCACTCTATTTTGCACAGTTCATAAGGGCTGTTTAATACAGATTTTTCATTAGCACAATATTCTTGCATGTTAAATGTTTTATAGGGTTTTTTGGTTTGGTTTTTTGTGGGTTTTTTTTTTTTTCAGCTATTATGGGCAATAAATTGTTTCCCAGTAAGAAAATTCTTTCTTGATAAATGTGCTTATGAAACGGTTTTAACTCCTTACTGCTCCTCAGAAACATCATGTGCCATCCTAAATCTGTCTTTGATTGTTTGCATTCATCTGTGAACATCAAAGAGCCCACCCTGTTATTCTTCCTCAGCCAGCTGTTGCCAAATTCTGGTTTCTGTAGAGTAGACTGAAGTCATTCTTTTGATTATAAGTGGATCAAAATTTGCTTCGCCACCTCACTGACTCTTGGAAAGGATTTTGCATGTAGAAAAAAACCCCATAATTTTCTCTGAAGTAGTTTCTACAAGCTACCTTGACACAGGTGAAAGAGCTCTGTGCCCACCATTCAGATTTCCCTTATAAACAGATTTCCCACAATAAACAATGGTATAGTCCAGGCTGGAGCAGGGAGAAGGCAGCATTTAAGATTATGACGAGCTGTAAGCACACCTGGGTAGCAACTGAAACAAGGAGCTAGACCAGAAAAACACTAGAGTAGAAGAGCTTTTGCCTGATCTGGTCTCAGATGGACAGGGCAGGACATGGTGTGGCAGATCAGACCTGCAGAAACAGGATGGTGCTCAATAAGTTCTGGTGGAAGGAAAAAGTTTGGTGATTTACCAGCACATAAAACAAATGGATGGTGCATTGAGATGTATCAGTAGGAGTACTGAGTCACAGCTCATCATCTGGAAAACTGGAAATTTTCAGTACTACAGCAACCCATTACTTGCTGTATGTATTTTGGGAATGAGGGGACAGTGATAAGTAATGCTTTCTGGAGCATATTATAAGAGAAGTGGGTTTTATCTTCTGGGTGTTTCTACCCTATAAGTTTTCCTGTCAGATTTGGGAGAGCAATATTTCACTTGGCTTTCAGTTTGTCTCTGAATCATTGTTACAATGGAATTTATTCTTCCAAGCCTGAATTGCTGAAGAAAAAAGGCAGAGCTGTTTGGGAGGTGGGTGGTAGAGAGGAGAGGAGGTGAAAGAAAGGGTCTGTGCATGACTGATCTAATTTTCTGCATCTCACACACTCAAGGCAAGTACGATAGTGTCTGATTAATAGTCATTATTAAGTGACCAAATGCTTATTTTCTGGGTTTGAGAATCAGAACCGAGAGAGCACTTCTCCTGTGATGGGCTAGATTTAACAGCAGACCTGAAAGGAGCAATGACTTTTTTTGCAGAGGGAACACTCTGTGCACTGGCCATGCTTCAGTGAAAAAGACAAGAACTTTCTGCTAGCATTTGATGCATTTGTAACAGTTGTAGGAAAGACACCTGTAGACAAAACATTATGTTTATGAAGGGCTTAGTGGAAAATGAGTTCTTCTACACCAGAGGCATGTCAGTATGGTTTCTATTGCTGAGGTACTGTTTGAAGAGACACAGTCCTTGAAGCCATGGGCAGACCTTACTGTAGGTAACCATGGAATTTCAGTATGATATTCACCAGTTGGTAACTCTTGGCATATTCATAGTTACATTTAATCAAAATTTAAGTGAGGAGGTAAAACTGAAAAACCTAGTATTTTTGTCTCACGTACCATAAGCTCAAATAGAAAGAGGATAAACATGCAATCTGAAGATAAAATACTATTAATTACTTATCAGCTCTAAAAAGCTTGCTCTGTACGTTTAACAAATGCTTTTTTAAGCAGAGCCATGGCTCAACAATTTTCAGTGTTCACATTGTCGTCTGAATTATTTCACCAATGTGCCACTAGGTTTTTAGGTTTTGAAGGGAAAGACCAGGAATGTTTTCTTGCTTGGAGTAGATTAAAAAAGCATTTTCTACGTGCCTGTATCAATTTTTATCCTCATCTTTTATGGGTTCATTGCTACCTTTGGGTGTAAGCTTTGTTTGATTTTGATATTTTTACATTAGGAATGGCTGCAGATATGCTTAGGTATGATTGCTATTTATTAATATAGTGAAATTAAATTGTCCAAACTTCTCTCAGATAAGTACCTGTCCATGTTGCCATCAAAATATGTTTGTTATATTTGCTACTTTTACAGATTTCTGGTTTGCTACTCATTAAATATTCAGGTAGTCTGGTGTCTCACTCATGAGATGTAAGAAGAGGAACTGAAAATAGCCTTTATTCTGTGGAAGGCTAGACAAAGACAAGTGATTTTATTTTTGCAGCTTACTTCTTAATAGGACTAGACTACAGCATGATATCATAGTTTGTAACATGATTGTATGGATTCCTGGCTTACCTTGAAAAGGTTGGGTCCCAAAATATTAGGATTAGAATAAAACATTTGGGAAAGATAAAGATTGTCTTAAATGAAGTGGAATCTAATGCTGTGAAAAGAATTAATGTAATAAATCTTTATTATACATATTTGAAAATGGTATTGGTTGGTGTGACGCTGCATCAACGCACTCAACTCCTCCCAACCCTCTTTTAACTTGGTTGGACTACTGGGTTGTGCTAGGGCACACTTTTAATGCCAACATCACCCACTTGAACAAAAAGATACAAACTCAAGAATTTAAATATCTCTCATGCTTCCAAAATGCAAATACCTAAGGCAAAAGACAAACAAAGAGAGAAGTGTTCATAAGGATGGGCTGTTCTTCCATCAGTGAGAGAGCTCAGACAGCATGTGCGCAACCTCAAGTTCAGCTGCAGTTTTAACTAAAACCCAGGCATTTTACTAACACTTTTCTGCATTTACCTGCTCTGTTTTTTCGAATTTTTTAAGCATCACAACCCAAATTTTTGAGAGCCAACCTCCTCCAGCTAGGTCATCTCTCCCCGCCAGCTGTCAGAGACCCACCAACAACTGGGCTTCCAGCACGTTCCTGAACATGTAAATTATTTGTAGCGGCCAAGACTCCTCGTTTGTTTGGGCGGCAGAGCGGGGAGGCACTCG
>VXAC01001025.1:506893-642220 GCA_013399225.1 Rhipidura dahli
GCCGCGGGCAGCGGGGCGGTGCCCGGCGCACCTGAGCGGCCGCAGCCGGGCTGGGATGGTGGCCGGGTCCCGGGGGGCTCTCGTGGCCGGGGGGAGCCTCTCCCGTCCGGGAGTGGCTAGAGCCTGTGGGAAGGCGAGAGGGTTACCTGGACGTGTGCTTCGGGACGTGGGCAGCCTCGCCGGCGCTTGGAAATTTTATTTCTTTATTATATCATCTTCGGGTTTGTTGGGTTTTTTTGTTTTTTGGTTTTTTTTAAAGACCAACTTGTTCTTGGAAATCGCGTTAGATTTCGGTTTCTGTTCCAGTGTGAGGTTTCTGGTGGCGGCTGCGGTGCCGCTGCCGTAGAGCAGCGCAGGGGTGCGGGTGCCCGGAGCCTCCCGCGGCTCCCGAGTTTGTTTCTGCCCGCTCCTGACTCCGGAGCGTTTTTTCAAGGAGACGCGTAGTGGGAGCATTCGGGCGCCCGCTTCCAGGGATGGTGTGGGCAATTCTTAACTGGAAGAAAGGAGAAGGCATGTGCGTGCGAAAGCCAGGTTTCCCCCCAGAGCTTGTACTCCGAAACTTCGCTATTCGGTGAAACCCGTGTTCTGAACAGGAGGAAGCTTTGGTTTTTCCAGGAAAGCATGAATTTTCTAGGGTTTTTTTTTCACATTTTCAGGGAAGGACTAACGCGACGGCTCCGGGTACTGTGTGTTTAGGTCTTATTTTGTTGTAAATGGTTAATTTGGCAGGATCTGTGGCATATGGCTCAAAGTGCAAGAAGCCTAGAATAAATCGACTGGTTTTCATTGTATAAAAAAGTTCACGATCACTGCTAGTTCTAAGAGATGATCTTCCAAATTCTGGCAATTTTTAATTGCATACATTTTTTTATAGCCTGTATCAGGTAACTAAGCTGAGCATGAAATATGTTTCTGTAAAACTATGTTCATTTTTTCAGATGGAAGAACAAATCAAATTAGGGGGTTTTGTATTTACCAAGTAATTAGGTGCAGATGGTTTTGCATTGCCACTTTAGAAGTCACCTTGCTCTGTCAAGGTTATGATGTGTCCACTAAGCAACAAGGATAAAATAAAAATCTGCAAAGTGTCTGAGAGTTTTAAATGTTCTCTTGGTTTACGTTGAGTTGAGATTCTGTGGTGGTTTTTTTTTTTCCTTTGTACCTCAAATGTATTAAAGAGAAAAATGTAAATAACTTGGTTTGAATATCTGAATGCACCCTTTACAAAAGGGGATGCTTTAGAATATTTGTGTAGAAAAACAAGTGAGCTGAAACATTGTGCTAATAGGATTTGCAGCATAAAATATGGCTAATTTCTCTTGTATGACTACAGGTGGCAGTGTAGAAGCCAAGAACAAAAATTGGCAGAAATTGTGTTCTGTGTACGAGAATATGAAGAGTGTACTCATGACTAAGCACAGGAACCTGGAAAACCACAGGTATGTGAAGTGATTCATACAGCTGCCTATGGTGCTCCCAGTATTTACTGTATTCTGATATTCCTGGCTCAATAAGTATTTTTGGACCAATTATCACTTAATGTGTTCACAGTAAGAGCCTAATCAAAATGTCATGGAAAAATCTATATTTGACTACTAAAAGGAGCAAAAATACTTTGAAGGCAGTATGCAAGGAGAGGTGGGATTTTCCTACTTTTTATGGTTTGTTGTAGCTATTAAGAATTGCAGCAGTTAGTTGCCTGAAGATTTTTTTTTAAATCCCTTTGAATAAATAGAGTTTTTATTGATAAACCTAGCAGCAGTTACAGGCCTGAATATCCTTGAAAAGGAGAAACTTTAGATGCAAGAGACGAGTTTGCATGTCTGGGTGTTTTGGATGTCTTATCAGTAATGTTTTTTAATGAGCACTGAAGGATTGAAAGCGTGAGGAAAATTGCAGAATTAAGAAGATGCAATTAAGAATTACACGTCATTTCAAATAACTGTCCAGTGGAGATATGTATACCTTGTTAAGGGTTAAATCTTGTAAAATTAAAAAAAAACCCCTAATACAACACTGTTTTCAATTAAGAAATAAAAGTAAAAATAAGCAGTATGTAATAAGAGCTCAAGATTAGGTCTCCTATTTCAAAACACAGGGAAATACTGGATTATTTTAATAATTATTTGGTCATTAATTAGCAATATCAGAGTAAGGCAAAGCTTTTCTTGCATGTTTACCTTGGTGTGCACAGCCTGTGGAAATTAGTCCGTGGGTCTGCATTCCAGGATTCCTGGGAAGCCATGGAGGATGAGGCAAACTCAGAGCTGGGGCTTGAGGATTTTTTAGAACTGATGAGTGGGAAGTTATCCTGGTAAGAAGCGTCAAAGTGGAATTATCGCTGTGATCATGGATATATTTATAGTCTTGCACTTCCTTTTCTGGTCTAAGAGAGCAGTTTGTCTGAACCTTTCAGTTGCTCCTGAGAGAATGTGATTATGCTGCAAATGCCCACCGATGACTAAGTCACCTTGTGTCAGCCACTCTGCAGGAACTGGCCTTGGGCACGCTTTGAGTTGTGCCCAGTGGCAGAGGAAGTTGCAGAGGGAATGATTTATTTTGTTGTTAAAATGGGCTGAGACTGTGCACCCCCATAGGTTCAACCAACCAGCTGACACCACTAAACTGTTAAATTATAGTGGCTTGGCATCCTGAGATTATGGAATCCAAGTCAAATTGATTAATTATTTCCACACAGTCCTTAAAGTACCAACAAGGAAATCATAGTTCAGGTATGGATTTGTGGGCTCTCAAGCCCTGGAACTGTGAGGTCTCAGTAGTAAACCTCTGTCTCTGCTGGGGAATAGTAAGACCCTGATCTCTGATTTGGGGTTGTGGGTACCATCATAATACTTTCCAAATACTGTGTGCCTTTGATAGAATACCCTGCAGAGCTTTCAGAGTTCTTCAATTACAAATGAAAAGGTGGCTAAATATAGGTCTTCAGGCTGTTGTGCAGCAGAGAGCTCTTCTAAGCATCTGGCTGTCATGTTTTTCTCGTCACCTGTTACTTCTGGAGTGAGCATCAGCACTAATTTCCATATAGACCAGTAGTTCTTTTATTATTGTCTGTTATTGAGCAACAGCCTTAAATATCCATCAAAAACTTACATTAATATCCCTGATAAAGTCAGTGGAACTGTTTATGTAGTACAGGTCAGCATATGCTTATGGCTTTGTTGAACATTGCTGAGTTCATTAGCTTGTGCTAACACATTTAGAAGAGAAAATGAAAATGTCATTTGTCACTGGCACAAAATTTTTATGGGGTCTTCCATTACATCAAGTGCTGAAAATACTAAATAAAAAAAAATGGTAACTGAGCAGTGTGATGCTCAAGAGTTCAATTTACAGACACTTCTCGGTGCTAATTATGAAGTATTGATATAAATGAATGAAACCACTCGTTAAAGCGCCTTTTTCGGTGTATGGCAGTTATGTGTTCACAAGATGATTCATAACATTCAGCAATTTGTGATGAATTTCCCTGCCATTACAGGAGATTACTAAGTATCTGATGTATTTGCACTACACTGGTTTACTTTAAATTAGATTTGATGGTGGAAAGGGAAGTAGAACCATTTTCTATCAACTGAAAAATCAAGCCTGCTTTGTGAATCAGTTAGTATTGAATTTCTCTGTACTGTATGGCACAATTTATCTCTTACAATAAAATGCAAATGTTTAAGCATCTTGCCTATAAATACAGCAGTGACTCTGTGTGTGTGTGTGTGTATGGAAGCTCTCAAGACTTCTTTTGTGTCAAAAGCTGTGTACATCAGAGCCAATAAAATTCAGCAGACTTGATGTAATTCAAAGTAAAACTCATAGTAAGAAATCTAAATTTGGGCTCTGAACGTGTGAGGTCCCCTCTTGAATCAGCAAGCTTTGGTTATGTAGAATACTTTTTAATTTGGTGAAGGGTGTGTTTGTGAGTGGAGCTCCCCTCAACAGTGCAGAAGAGGCTGAATCCTAGAAAACAGTTCTGTGCTTCTGTTTTGAACTAAAAGTTGTGGCTGGTTATGTGTTCTGTTGTCTTAGGAAAGCAGTGTTTAAGGGCTTGCACAATCAGTACTTTCATGCTATCATGGAGTGGCTGTGATCTGTTAGATTATAAAGTATGATTGCCCAGCAGATATGGGAAATGCCTGTTAATGATACCAGCGTGTTACACAAGAAAAATTAAACTTTCTCACTCCTCCTTACTTGCATAGAATATGCTGAATGGAAGGCAGAGAAGTTATTAACATTTCACAAAATAAATGAGTACTTTTAACTTTCAAAAGCACCAACTGGACTAGTATTAAAGATGGATTTTAAAAAAACCACTAGAATGGTTTTAGATTTTTAGAAAACCAGTGTCTTCCAGGGAGATGAGTACAGTCTGAATCAAAGTCTCTGGAGGGAGACACAGAGTGAAAATTTCAATGGAATACAATGAGAGTAAGTTTAAAATATAAGGAGTGTGTCTGAGGCCATTCAGCTTAGACCCTTTGTCTTCTCAGACTAGAGGTTGATATCAGATCTCCAGTTAGAAAAAAACCAGCATTTACTTTCCCCCAACAGTATTAATGCAGCTGTCAAACCAAAGGGATAGTTATGACAATGCAAGATGCTCATTGAAGATTAATGCAACTGAACTCTTGTGAAAGTCACAACATGCAAAGTGTAAAGAAACTACTCTTAATTAGCAAATGTGTGAAGCCAACATCCAGGCAGGTATTCCCACCTCTGTCTCCAGGGAGGCTGCCATGTGGATCCCATGAGAATTTGTAATGCAGCAGGACATCCATCCTGCAAAGGAGAAGTGACCCTGAAATTGCATCCTGTAGAGGAGACCTTGCAGTCAGGTGATGGCCAAGTATCTCTTTGCTCTAAAAATGCCATTGCAGGGTGTTGGCTCCAGGTGATGGAGGGACAACTCCTGCTGTTCCACAACCAGTGCTGGAAGGGAGCATATGGTAACTTTCCAGCTACGTGCCAAGGTGGTTTACAGCAAAAGGAGTCTGGGCTTTCTTTTCATGGTGGAGAAGTGCTGGTGATGTAAAGGCTACCAGTATAGTGCTGGAAGCAATACATGAGTTGCTAGATAAAAGGTTTAGCATAAATAGCTATGCAGCATCAGTCTGCAGTGTAATCCCAATGTTCTGCATGAGGACAAGCAGGAAAGGCACACAGGTCAGGTGAGGCTGTCAGTGGCTGAAGTACGCGGGGCAGAAGTTGATGAAGGTCATGTGGAAAACAGTGAAGAACTGCTGGAAAAATTAGGTCTTATTTAGACAGGAGCACAGAAGGACAGGCAGGCAGACCAAAATAGAAGTGTTTCTATGCAAATGTTAGAAGACTGGAAGATAAAATGTAGGGATTGAAGGCTTAGTTCTTAGTGAGTTACTGACAGTCCAGGTCTGCCATAGAGAAGGTAGCAAGCAGGGCACTGATTTGGGTTCCTATGGATAGCCTGGCAGGAAGAAGTGTTGAGAGAATAAAATACTTGCAGCCATTGTGGAGAGATGCAGAAAAAAAATGCATATTCCCTAAAAACTGCTTCTCTGATTCCTTAAAGTTTTAAAGAATATTTAACGTGGTTTCAGCAAGCTGAAAGGAACAGAAAGATACTCTGCAAAAACATGTCCAGAATTTTTAAAAAGGTGAAATTCGTGCAAAATAAACATGAAATATGCAGTAAAACAAGCTAAAGCCTGATAAGTGATTTGTAAAAGGCAAAGAAGTTTGTCATAAGTTCTTTCAAAACAATCAGAAATGGGAAGGCCAATGGTTCAATAGATAACTAAGTTCTAAAAGAGCTCAAAGAATATTGCACCTGTAGCTAAAGGCATATGAGATAACCATGTTCACAGTAGCAGTGAAGCTGGGGGTGCCAAAGGTGATGCCAGTTTTTTAAAAGGCTTCCAGAAAGCCTGTGGGAAAGAACAGGACAAGTGTGACTGGCATTCATACCAGGCAGTTTTCTGGTAAATGTAGGGGAGAAGAAAACTAAAGCGTTCATGGATAATTTGATGTACCAGGAAAGAGTCAAAACAGTCTCACAGGTCTGGTGGAGCTCTTTGAAGGCACTGTTGAGGTTGTGAGTAAGTGTGATTTGGCTGATGCAGTACACTGGGCTTTCAGGGAGTCTTGTGAAAACGACTCACCAAAGGTGCTGAGCAAAATGAAAATGCTCTGACATAAGAGGAATTTTTTGTCCCAGACTGATAGTTGTCCAAAAGATGAATAAATGTCCTGTTTAACAGAGGGGATGGAGGTCACCAGTGGAGTTACTCATGGGTCTGTGCTGAGTTTAACACCATAATGCATTGGTAATCTGGAAGGGAGAATGCAGAATGATTCTAAGTTAATGAGAGTAGCATAAATGAAAGCCAATTATGAAGAACCTAACAGGGATCTTGTGATGCTTAGTAACTGGGGATGAAGTTTGCTGCTGGTGCTATGAAGTAATGCATGTGGAGGAGAACAATCCTGCCATTATTATTACCACAGAAAGTAGCAATGTTGTGGAGAGTTTATCATGCCAAATCCAGGCATTGATCGAGTGTTTGGGACTGGTCAAAAAAAAAGAAAATAGGGAAAATTTTCCCACAGAGAAATCTCTGCTCACAGAGCAGAAGTCTGCTGTGCCAGTTTATAAACTGCCTGTGCTTTTGTCTTGACCTCTGGGTGCTGTTCTGATCCCTGGATTTAAAGGAAGGATGAGGGAGAAAAAAAGGAGAGATAACAGGACTAGAAATGGGTGGCAGTGATGATAAAGAACAATTAAACAGATTGAGAATCTTCAGCCTGGCAAAGAAACAGCTAAAGATGAAAATGATAAAAATCTATAAAGGAGTGTAATGGAAAAAAAATGAACAGGGAATGCTCATTAAGTGTCTCTTGTAGTACAAGACCCAGAGGGGATCAAATAAAATTATCAAGTGACAGATTCAGAAGAAGTAAGAGGTGGTATTTTTTCATAGTGCATAGTTTAGCTGAGCCACTGCACATGCTGCAGGATTATCTGGGTGTGGACTGTCAGTGAAAAAGCATCAAGTCTTGCTTAGAAGAACACAGCCCAGTCCCTGAAGGCTGCAGAGGGATCCCGAAGTGCATCCCTGCAAGCTTTTCTTGTCCTGGTGCTCTTCCCAGACCTCTGCTCTCAGCCTTTGCTAAAGACACAATTTGGGGATAGATGTATCTTTGGCCTGACTGGATGTGGTTATTAATATATAAAATGGAGACAAATTGCAGAAAATGGTGACCATATGCCACTCCAAATGCATAACAGAAATATTGGTGAGGAAAACATGTTGAGAAGAGCAGAGGTTTTTTTTTTTTTTTTTCCCTTGGGCCCAATAACTTCCCAAAGAAAACCAGTTCAGTACTCTTTGAAGATTGTACTGGTCTTTATTATACCACATTTTAGTGCTATGATTTAGTTGATATGGTGATCTGGTGGTGGTTGGTGAAAGGTTGGACTCCATGATCTTGGAGGTCTTTTTCAACCTTTATGATTCTATGGTATGTGGAATTTAATGCCTATATAAGGGAGTTAAGATTCCTTGTTCTGAAGTATCATCATTCAGCTTTAATTCTGCCCTTGTTCAAAGTAAGTTGGACACTTGTTATCTCTTGCAGTTTATCTTCAGGTGGACTGAATTAAAAACCTACACACGAAAATAAACTGGGAAATTTTGGTCCAGGATAAAATGCTTATCCATATAATAAAATGAAAAATACAAGTTTTAAACATGGAAGATGAAATCTCTTTTCCTATAAATATGGTGAGGTTACACCTAGCTTCATTATTCATCCAAATGCACAAGGACTAAAGCTATGTTAGACTTGAACTGAGTGAGAACTTGGAGAAAACAGGTTGTAAAAAATAAGGAACAACTTGACCATTAGATGTGAGAATGACACTTAAGTATTAAAAGTATTTAGAAGTTATGAAACCAAGATTGTGTAGCCTTGCAATCCAATAACAAATAAATTAAAGAAGAGTCTCCCAGTGGTGAATCTTGGTGTGAACACAGCCAACCACGAGGTACAGAATCAGCACAAACACTGTGCTGCACCCTACAAGGAGTCACAGGAATGGATGTTGCAGGGGACACAGAGTTTAACCCAGGAATATTTGTCTCCTTGGCTTCCTGGGATTGGTACAATGAACCAGCTTCCCCAGTGGGTGATAAGGAGCACCCCAAGCTGGTTTCTGCTCTGAATCACCCTCTAGAGGAGGTTTTCTCTGTCCACACTGACAAGGGAAACAAAGCAGACTGGCCCTCCCCAAGTCAAAGCTGGCCTTTGAATACATCTATTCCATATGTTACTGTCAGATCTGATTTTTCTAGAGGTTTTAGTAGGTCACTTTTTTTCCCAGTGGTACTAAGATAAAAATACATGAAAAGACATTACCAGCTAAACCCATTTTTAAGGGTTTCATGGAGAAGTGTCTGTTTCCTACTAAAGTTCAGATTGACCCATAAAGTTTTCCATACTTGCCTATTAAGCTAAGAGCTGTATTGAAAAATGAGACTAAAATATTCTTCTGTTCAGGAAAAAAAGTAGCAAAATCAAAGATCTTCTTGCATGATTCTTCTTTTTATTTCAGAAAGACATTATATAGAGTTTTTGTAAATTAAAAAAGTAAGGCAATAGAGCCTGTTTCAAAGAAGGGGTTAATAATTTACCCCACCTAACACACTAATCTCTCTCAAGAATGGGAGAAGAATCAGTCCTGTCATTAACTCAGTTATTTTGATGATGCCCTTCAATGGTCTTCAGTTTTCCTATTTGCTCAACAATAGCAAAACAGACTTCTTAGAGTAATTTCTTGGTTTTTAATTTTCTATAATGGAATGTTATACTAAAGGAAAAAAAGGATAGGAATCATCTTGGTTTTCTTTTTATCTGGTAATTAATATAGTGAGGTAATGAAGCAGAGCCACTGACAGTCAGATGTTTAAGTGAGATTTGAGTCAGCACAGATGACAGTAAGGTTTGATTTTTCAAATCAAATAAATAAATCAAATAAATTTTTTCAAATCAAATTCAAAATAGTTTGTTACCAGGCACCATGGAACTGAACTTCACTGGTAACACCGGCGGAGGGTTAGACTTTCATATCTATTTAAAATCATACTTTAAGCCATAGTGTGTGGTCTAAAGTAGTTAAGGGGATGCACCAACCATAGCTTATTTCCCAAGCAATTATTTATTCCGGTGTTATCTTAGTAAGTGGGCACTGCTGTATGTTTTTATTTTTAATTGAATGGAATCAGTTATTTGGAAACTATTTCAGTTCTATTTTTCTCATACAAGATCCTCTGAGAAAACAGGTTGTGTATTTTAGTATTGTAAAGCTCCTGCATGGGTACCTTTTTATTTTCCTTTTTGTTATCAACTGCACTTGTTGTATTTCTCTTTTTTTTGGGGGGGAGGAGGGTGTCAGGCACTGTAATTATTCTCTAATGCCCTACAAATAGTTGATTGTACTTGTTAGTTTTTGTCTGGGTGGTTCTTAGTGTTCCTGATAATTGAGGTGGTTGTGTGCTCTATAATGAAAATAATAATAATTCCAAAGTCAAAATGAAAGTCACATGCTGCCTTTGGTTCAGATTTTGGTTGTATGAAGTCTGTGTTGCTCTCAAACAAAGTTGTAAACTCTTTGATAACGTGGAAGCCGGGTCCAAAGCAAATGAGAAAACTGCTTGTCAGGTCTCTCTTGAGCCCAGTGGCGAGGCACAGACCCCTCCTGACATCACCTCCTGCAGCCTTGCATCCTGCTGGCTCCTGGGAATGCACAGAAATTCCAGATCTCTCATTGCAGAGACTGAAACTGTTACCAGCTTGTTCCAACTTTTGGATACGCCTTCTTTTCTGGTTTTAAGTTTGTTTGTTTCTTTGCTTCACAGTAGTTTTACCTTTAATCATCAAACCATCACCCAAAGACACAAAATTTAGGGGTGGAGCTTTTAAAATTTGGTGCTTCCTGACACATGTAAACATAATCTCCCTGGTTGCTTTACCCCATGCACAAATAATTTCTAATTTGAATGACTATTCAACAGCATATCAAATACATAGACATAACAGTGACCCAGGTCGAGTTATTTTAGGAAGTTTAAAGAAGTTTTTGTTTTGCTTGCTCAGACAGAGCAGGCTGGGCTACCCTAAGCAGTGGTGTGCTGTGTCAGCTTGCTGGAGGCAAATACTTCGAGAAGGTTATTCAATTTAATATATTTTACCTCACCAGATAAACATTCAAACGATCCTTTACACAGACCAGCCAAGTACTGACAACTTCTTAAACTCTGTTTTCTCAAATACTTTCCCATGTGAGCATTTGCCTGTTAAAACCAGGATCTGTAAAGGTGTAAGATTTTGTTGACTGTGGTGAGGATGCTTTTGGGTGCGGAGGGGTTTCTCTTGGATTGTTTGTGGAATTTCAGGGAACTGCAGCATCCAGGCACAGCAGCTGCTCTGGGGCAATGTTTCCTCATTCTTCTTCATCAGCTCAGTGTTTCTTAACTTTTAACTCCCAAAGAAAAGGAGGGTCAGGGGGACCTTAATGTTCTCTACAACTCCCTGACAGGAGGTTGTAGCCAGATGGGGCTTCTCTTCTCTTGAGTAACAAGTGACAGAACGAGAGGAAATGGCCTCAAGTTGCACCAGGGGAGGTTTAGATTGGA
This sequence comes from Rhipidura dahli, assembly GCA_013399225.1. NCBI lineage: Eukaryota > Metazoa > Chordata > Aves > Passeriformes > Rhipiduridae > Rhipidura > Rhipidura dahli. The sequence continues at coordinate 517,579 of VXAC01001025.1, forward strand.
TATTAAGAAAAAATCTCATGGAAAGGGTGGTCAGACATCGGAACAGGCTGCTCAGGGAAGTGGTGGAGCCACTGTCCCTGGAGATATTTAAAAGATGTGTAGGCCTGGGGGACATATTTGAGTGGTGGATTGGCAGTGCTGGGTTAATGGTTGTACTTGATGACCTTCAAGGCTTTTCCAGCCTAAACAATTCTATGATTCTATGAATTTCTTGTAAAAGTATCTTGTGAATCATTTATTTCACAAAGTCTGTGAAAAGAAACAAATCCCTCTCTGCCCCATTTCCTCCATAGGCAGACCTATAAAAATCTCAACCTAAAATAGAATTGCTTTGTATTTCTGAGAATGGGGGATGGAGGAGAGTGGACGTAGTGCTTGTCATGGCTTTTGAAACCTTCAGAAGGTAGCAGCTCTTCCAAGAAGTCTGCTGTAGCTCTGTTTGTTCAGCAAAACTTAGAAAGCTCATAAGAATTTGAAGCCAGGTGGATTACTTAGTTATTTAAATCCATTACTGATTTGTGGCTGGTTCAACAACCACTTCAAGTTCTATTTTGTTTTAGTTATTCAAGTTAGAAGAAAGTTTTGTCCCGAAAATATTTCCTTATGCTTTATTTCTCATTAGTTAATGTCTTGGAGCACAGTGAGGAGCTGATTAAACCTATGGATGATACAAAGCTGGGAAGATAGAAAATTCTTAGGTACTTAGAATTAAATCAAACTTAGCTGTGAGGCTTTTGGGGAGTAGTATAGTGTAAAAGATGAAGTTTTAGAAATACAGGTAGCTGTTTTAAAAAGCGCAGATGTTAAGTGACTTGAAGCAAGAATTTTGTAGTTAGCAACAAGAGTTGAAATTGTTCAGTGGAAAAGAGGAATGTGTGCCTAGATTTCATGTCCATTGGGTTCTTTACATTTAATGCAGACAGAGGTTACGACAAAAATTTATCAAAATGTTTAGGGAATTAAAAACCCAAACAACAAGGCCAGGAAAAAGACAAAATGGCTAAATAACTAAACAGGTGTTATTAAAAAGGTCCATTTAAAAATCATTTTGTCAAATGTCTTGTTATATTATTCCAGTTTTACATCTGGGTTTTCACTGCTACCTGCTTGCTGAAGGTTATTTTCCTATTATTCCTCAGTGGTTATGCTGTTGAAATATGTTCATCTAATTTCCCTCATTTGAACTAGGGAATATTTTATTCTGAAAATGTTGTGGATCTTCAACCCTCTAGTTTGGTATTTTATGCAGAAGCATATCAGAACTGATAAAAGTTTCATCTCTCAGACCCAGTGTTTCTGAAATAGCACAGGACTTTCCTTGAGTGGCAGCTGTGTCTTTCCTTGGTTATGTGGGGAAAGAAATACTTCTGTCTTCCTGTTAAAGTTCATAGATGGTTTTGTTGCCTGCTCCAGATGTCTTAAATATTCTTTTACCTTTGCCATTTCCATGGTGTTTTAGTCTAAGACCCTTATGAAGAAGCTTCTCTTAGTTTACAAGCTGATTGCAGTTACCATTTAGCCACTTGGGTTTTCCACTAGCTCTGCTGATGAAGACACGTGGCCTGCATGGCACCTTGAAGATCTGACGTGTTTGTCTTGTTTTTTGGGTTTTTTCTTTGGGTTTTTTTTTACAATGAATGTTAATCTCTCTCAATCTGGTCTTACTGAAATGTTCTTCATTATCACCCTTTTCCTCCCACTCTGATAAATCTGTTTTATGCTTCTGCTTTGTCAGGCAAGACTTTCCCTCCCTCTGCCCCTCTTTTAGGCAGCATTATTTTCTGCTGGATTATTAGTTGAAGGGCATTAGCTTTGGTGACTTTGGTGTTCACAAAGGCTGTCTTCAGTCTGGTGGGAGCACTGACTGTGTTTCCTCCATGGCTGATGGAAAATGATTGGGGTTTCCAGGGCAATTCTGAGTTTGCTAGTTGGGCTTTTTTTCTGAACTGCCCTCCAGAGGAAGCCACTGACTCCTCCAGCTGCAGCAAGGCTACGTTTGATGGCCACTGGTGAAGAGCTGGATCTCCCTGCCCATGGTGGCTGGGTGGATCTGGAAAGGAAAAATAAGTTGAATGGCTGAGAGTGACACTTTTTTGTTAGGTTTAACAGATTCAGGGTTGGCTCAAGCTGTGTACACTTGATACAAGATGGACCCTACAAGTGTTCCAGTGCCTGAGTTGTGTTCCCACTTTGAGTGGCTGTTGGAAAGTGCAGCATCCAAACAGCTTAGCTGGAATTTTCTTATGGTGCTGCTCATATAGTTGAGCTGGAAATAATTGGAGGCTGGCTGGTATCATCTGCTTCATAATATAGTCATTAATTTTCATCATAGCTCTGTAAAACCTGCCCTGATCTGCACAGAAAACTGTGCTTTTTGTCTTGCCTGAGTTGAAGACATTTTTGAAGCTGGTACCTGGTTAAAATATTATGTGGTGCTGTTACAAAGTTGTCACTAATGAATTGCTTGCAAGTCAAGAATTTTAGTTTTTGTACAATGTCCCCATCTCTGTTCTTTTTCTGGAAAAAAAATGAATCTTCTAGGGAGACAAAGCTGCCTTGGAGACCTTGGAGGCCTTACTCCTTCTCCCTTTGAGTGGTTCCAGACTGTATTAAATCAAAAGTTAATGTTTGCTGCTGAGGATATCCATGATGCTTCACAATGCATGGATTTTGGGACCTCTAGAGTAAATGTCATCTCGACTCTCAGGTAGCTTTTTGAAGAATCAGAAAGACACGAAACAACAGATGAAGCCTTTGCTGTGTATTCTTTTGCTTTCTCTTAATTCATTAGTTTCTCCTTCCTGTCATATTCACTGTGTAATCTCATGCAGAAAGTTTGCCTCAGATACATAACTTGTGTATTTTAAAGCTAAATTCTAAACTTGCATTTGTAATATTAGTTACTTGTACCTCATGTAATCCAAGTGGAAACCCATTGATGAAACCTGAATGATTAATTAACTTAATTGCATTTCTCAGTTTTTAATGTGAGTGGGTTTAATATTTGCACTTATTGACCCTGCTATTTCTTTACTATTTTTGTTTTTGCTGCCATATTTCTACATGTATTTTCTTTTTATTTTTTTTTTATGTTTTAATTTTCTTCACCTACTGGGATGGGATTTGGAAGAAGAATGTGGGGAATTCCTTTAAAAAGTGACACAAAAGCAGGAAAGAAAGTTAGCAGACAGTGATTAATTACTTTATTGCAAAAGGGGAGATTTTTGTGTCTCCTCTTGGTTTGAAATGAGTTACCATGTGTTCAGAAGGTAGCAACTGGCAGAAGACTTTCCTGTCTTACTAAGTTGTGACATCAGGAAATAACTAAATTTACCACGGGGAGTTTACCTAACTAACCACAACCTTTTACTGGTATGTTAACTTTGTCCTCACATACAAATTTTGAAAAAAAAAATGCCAGCACTTGGTGTGTCACTGATGGGAAGTAAAAGGCAATATTTTGGTCATAATTGGTAGGAGGCGAGACTGACATTCACACGAATTTTCCCCAATTAGAGAATGAGCAGAAAATATTTCATAGAAATCAAATAGTTTCTTAAAATTTCTGTCAAGCTAACTTGGCATTTGTAAAGGCTTGTGCTTTCCTCATTCTCAGTGCTTAGTGTCTGAAAGTGGCTTTATTTAAATAAGAAACACATTATTTGTTTAATGCATTAAATATTTTATTTAGATTTCAGTCTTCAGCTTTAGCAGAGCCCTCAGAATTTTATTTTCAAGGCCAGAAAGATCCTTATACTGTCTTTTAAAACATCCTGCATGCCAAAGGACACAGAAATATGCTCTGCAATGATTCTGCTGTGTTCAGTATCTTGCAAAAACTTAAGAGGATGACAGAGAATCCATCACTTAGCCTGGTACTCTGTTCAAACAAATTATCCTCGCTGATAATTTATACAGACTTAAATCCTTAAGTCTCACTTGAAGGCACTTCAGTTTTATCCCTTAAATCACCTGAGGCTTCTTCTATTTCTTCTCCACTTTTATTTAGCACCTTCTGCATGCAGTTTCAATGTCTGTGTATTTTAGTATTGATCTTGCCATGCAGAGAAAGAGCAAGATTGGTGAGCTTATGTCTGTTGGGTGTCTGGGGACTGCCCTAATCCTTCTTTTCCATAGCACTGCTTGCCAGGCACACGTTAAGTGATTTATTCAGTGATCCTACACCTCCACGAGAGCAGTGTCAGTCCAGGTTTCAGCCAAGCACCAACTTTGCATTCTCAGAGGAGTGTGGACTCGCATTTGCATTGCAGTTTGCCTTCACTGTGTGTAGTTTGTTTCTGCAGATGGGATTTTGGGGAAATACCAGGCCTGACTGGAGAAAAATCTGCTTAGGTAGGGTGTCTGAGTCTTGTAATACTCCTTTAGACCTGATTCTACTGTGTGAGTCTTAAGAGTAAGAAAGACAGTACTAAACTGTGTTTTCTCTATCTCCTTGCATTTTGTAATTATTTGAAAATGAGTCATGTACATATATGCTGGTGTATCATTATGCTCTGCAATTAAGTCAGACTGTACTTTCCTCTTATGTAGGGAAAAACTAGAAAAACTTTACTTTTTTTTTCTTCAATAAACTCTAGGACCTCTTGGGAACTCCCCTGTTCCCAACTTGCCCTTCTGCAATCTGTTTCTGCCCTTCTGACAAGTTAGATTTTAATTTCTTGGCAGATCTTTCTGAAACCTGTGTCTGGTAGTTTGTAGCTAAAGACAGGCAGACTAAACCAAACTTTGCAAAGCTGCTCCTCTTGTATAAATAGTCTAGTGTGACCCTCTGGCTCAGTGTCATGGATGGTGGCAATGGCAGGTAAATAAACAGGTCCTGGGGACTCTTAACTGTGCGGTGTCCTCGAAGCTGTAGCAGAGCTGCTGGAGAAATTTGGGAGGAGAAGCAAGCAGTGTTTCTTTCCTGACAATGTGAAGTGAAATGTTGGCTTTTCCATGAACAAGGTTGGAACTATTGGTGTGTTTTGGGCAACTGACCAGTGAAGATCATCACAGAGCTGTTGGGCTGCCTTCACATGAGCCCTTTTTTATCCATTTACATGTTTCAGTAATGATCAGCTTTGGCAGCCTCTGAGAATTCCTGTGTTGGAATTGTTCTGGTGTGTGGTGGTTCCCTGTAACAAGGTGTGCTACCAGAAGAAGCACTGTAGAGCTTCAGCTTGAAGACTTTTTTCATACAAAAACATATTCTCTATTTTTCTCCAATACAAACAAGTCTTGGGTTGCTCAGCTGCTGAAATCCTTACGTGGCCTTATGCAAAGGTCCAGTGCAGACCCTGCTCTTGGAGGTATCACCCTGTTAACTGCTGCTGTTTCCCCTGCAGCCCCTCTGCTGTCACTCTCTGTATTTCTCCTCTGGAAACACTATGGCTGCACATGGGTTCTCACCACCAGCATAATTCAGTTTGTGTGGGTCCCTTCCTTATCTCCCCGTGAGTTTTTGCTGGGGGATAACCAAGGCTGCTTGTGAGTGGAGTGAATTATCCAGGCAGTAATTACCCATTCCTGGCCACTGACTTCCCATCCCAGAGGGCAGATGTGGATTCAGACTGTGTTGTGTAATGTTCAGAAGGTCAAAAGCTTTGAGAAATCATCCAGGATTTGCACAGGCTGTGTTCTGCTGATGGGAATTTGTGCTGCTCTGTGCAGAGCCCTCCTGTGCAGATGAAGGGTGTTGTGCATCTCATGAGATGCACCTGAGGCTGAGAAAGGAGGTATAACCTCGTGGTGTTTGGCATGTCTTTGAGAGTGAAGCTTGGAGAGGTTGGAGTTTTTTTCTCCCCAGCTGGTCCAGTTTGTGAGGTGGCCATGAACACTGGCTCTTGGAAACTGGAGAATCGAGTTATGGTGAGAAAACTCTGACTCCCTTATCTGTCCCACTGTGATGTTGAGTTGCCTACCCCAGCAAACCATTTTTTGGATGGGTGGGGGAATTCAGAACCCCCACACAGGCTGCATTTGTGCTTTGTTTTCACCCTTTGGAAAAGGCAGCAGAGCAAGAAACCTGTCTTGTCCCTGGGAGCTGGGGAGGGACAAAGACAAATGCCCAGCAGAGCTCCATCGAGCAGGGATGTTCAGGTGAGACAGCCCAGGGTGACACAGGGCACAGGGTAACCTGCTGTGGCTGGGACCCACAGCAGTTCTGTCATGCTGTACTGGGCCTTCCTCTTAGTGCAGGGTTTTATCTGTGTGTCTGCAGAAGGGCAGGTCATGGGCGAAAGAAAAGGAGAAGTTACCTTTCTCAGCAGCTGAAGGATGTGAGGCTTGAAGAAAAACTGAATTTCTAGAGGAGAGGGCAGTGAAAAAGGATGATAACACAATGGAGCGAGCATCCATGGTCAGCTCCTGTGGTGTTAAATTGACTTTGAAATGAAAGATATGCCCTTTGAGTTATGTTACTTTGAGCTTCTGGAACTTAAGTGTACAGTAAGCTAGCACTCAAAACTAAAAATGGAGTGGGGCTGTGAAAGGTCCAGCGTGGTTGTGACTAAGGTGAGATCCATGTACAGAAAATTAAGGCTTCTGAAAGCAGAGAAACAGCTGCAGAAAGTTGAATGGGTTGCTTCAGGTAAAATTCACTAGAATACGTTTAAAAATAATGAACATGTTGGTTTTTTTTTGGCAAAATGAAGAGCTTGTTTTGGAGCTGTTTAAATTCATGGTGGATGGGAGGGAATCATACTATTGTAAATGTCATGAAAACAGGGGGAAAATGTAGATCTGGACTCCTATTCCCAATAGGTTTTTTCTTTTTTGTGTTCTTGGGTACATGCTAAAAATATTTTCAATATCTTAACATCTGCATTGTTATGAAATATGGCACGTCTTTGTTTTGTTTTCAGCTGTGTCATTCTTCCATTACATTTTGTTCCATTTGCTCTCTTCAGTTGGGATGTGAAGTCATTTTCTTTTGTCAGTTTTAGGCCTAATTGCCTTGACTCCAGAACTGCACTGTGCACCACTTGGAAGAAGTTATTTCTTTTGTTCTGCCTCAAAACAAACCCCAAGCCATATATTGGGGGAATATGGATTGTGAAAATGTCTTCTGATTGACAGAGAGGTGCAGAAAATAGGGTAAAAATAAAGGCAGTGAAGCCTCTTTACAGGTAGAAAAACATGAGGTTGAAGAAGTACTGGGTGTACCAGTGTATGTTGGATACTTCTGTGTATTAGCACATCTTACCTCAAACGCAGCCTCCTGTCCCATTAATTTGATTTGGTTGGAGGGTGGGACAGATGGATAAGGCAGACCAAATCTCCCAAGCTCCAGGCAGCAGAGGAAGGTGGTGAATGGAGGTGGGAAGCAGTTCTTATTCACGTGGTGACAGAAGCAGCACAACAGGCAAGAAACAGGGCCAGACTTGCTGTGAACACAGGAAAGGGAAACATTAAGTCAGGCTGGTAATGAGGGCAAGATGGCAACGGGTGAGGGACAACCATGGGGAGATTGGGTGCTGCTGCTCCCCAGAACGCTGCCTGAAACACAAGATTTCTGGGCTCTGCTTTCCCTCCTAGCCTGGCGTGCTGTAAATTATTATGGACCCTGGTTCTGGCTTCTTGATTGACTCAAGCAGCAGCACTGAGTGTTAATGGTCTCACCCTGTCTCTCAGGTGTGCAATTGTCAATAGGTTGACACAAAAGAAAAATATTAATTTGCCTGGTTTGATTGCTTTTTTCTGTCCCCTAAGTTTGAGGAAACTTTGCATGTACACAATGCACTTTTGAAGACATGCTAAAGTGATGAAACCAAGCCTGGAAAAAGCAAGGTTGCATGTGTTACTTTAATTCTGTTTGCATGGATGTGTGTGCTGTAGCAAAATATAAGTATATGGTAAGTATTGGAGGGGTTTCTTTTTTGGTTTTTTGGGTTTTTTGCTGAGAGGAACACACCTGTGATGAAACAGTGGTGTTTATGGGATGAATCAGGGATAGGCAGTCAAGGAGATGTTCACAGATATTCCTGAGATGGGTTTTTTTTTTTTTTTTTTTTTTTTGCACAAAGCTGTAACAGACATTTGCCCTTGGCAATCTTCTCTTCCCAGGGGTTCCTGCCACCTGCCTCTGTGTGCAACTCCCCTCTTATTCATGGCAGCAGCAGCCTCTGGGACTTGCTGAAAATCCCTGCAGGGAGGAGGTTCCCTGCTTTGAACCCTTATCCAGAGGAGGTGCTGGGCTCTGCAGGCAGCCTCCATTTATTGTTTGGGAGTAGCCAGCATCCCACTAATGGTGCGTGTGCCATGCTCTGAGAACATCTCATCTCTAAATCTCTCCTTGTCACAAGAGTGGGAAAGTGTGACTGACAAGGTGCTGGCCAAGGACAGAGAAGGGTCTCCTGGCTGAGGCATCAGGTGGTGTGAGAGGGAGCTGGTTTCTGGCATTGCTGCCTGTACCACAGAGTTCCTGCCTGAGGCTGTCATTTTGTGGCCAGCTGCTCGAATGCTGGTACGTGTCTTGTTTTCTGGATTTCCAAATCAACTCCAGGAGCCACATGGTCATTCAAAGGCAGTTTTAGATGATTTGCTCTGAGGAATTCAATAAAAGGCACAACCACTATTATGGAGTAATAGGGAGTGAGGCTTAACTATTGAATAGATTACGTGAGACTGGAAGAATCAGACAGCCTGAGGTCTGGAATTGTCTGGTGTTTGAATTTTCAATTCCAGGTCAAACATAACTTGCTGAGGTTCCCCTCTTCCCCACCCCCCCACCAAGTTTTTATGTTCCCCAGAGTGCAGTGCACTTAAACAGAAGTGATTGGAACAAAAAAGGCAATAGATGTGTCAGTTAATCTATAGCCCTTTTCTATATTAAGTTAGTTTTAAATAGCATTAAAGGCTCCGTTTAGTGAAGCACTTAGTAAGGCATCTAACGGCATATTTGAATTGAGGCCAGCATTGATAAACTCGGATACTCTCTGATAATATATTCTAATAGGAGCACTGCATCCACAATGGTTAAAATGTATGTCCCAAATAGGGCTGTGTTCTTCCTTCTGCTCAGATTCAGGGTTGCAGTTTAAAACTGGTTTATTTGTGGGTTTGGTTCACACTTTTCCAGTAAGAATGGGATAAAAATGAAATTTTTTTTGAAGTGATGGATTTATAAGCGAAGGATATTCTTTAACTTCCCAAAATACCAGCTGTCTGCCACAGACCTCGCTCCTGCTTTGATTTCTTTAACACTTCTTTACTTTTCCAGTGGATATTGGATCATTTGATGTCCCTGTACAAGATCCAGTTACAGAAGGTTTCCTGAAAGAGGGTTCAGAGACTTCAGAAAACTGGAAGGGAAATAACCAAACATTCATTAGGTAGACCAGCATTAAAACAATGCTCATCTTTAATTTATGGGGAAATACGTAAATTGTGTCTGGAAGGTCACTGTAATGAGGCCTTTACAATTAAAAGAAAGACACTCTTTGCTAGTTAAAAAAACCCCAAACACTGAACCAAACAGAACCACAAAAACATTAAGGGTAAGACTTTCACAGCTTCCAGAAGACAGACCTTTGGACAGTTATCCTCTTAAAAGAAGGGATAAATCTTAAAAGTCTCAAAACACATGAAATAAGAACAAGAAAATAAACTTCTTGTGAGGAATAAAGAGTACAATCAAGGACCTGTCTATGTAAGAGGCACAAGATGTACCTAAAATATTAAGCAAATTTTTGAAGACTTGTTAAAGTCATGTCAACCTGAACCATTATAAACAGAAACTAAATTAAAAGACACATTGTTTTAACCTGAAATTTCATTGAAAAAATATTGACTTCATTTTGTATTTAAATCCTGAAAAAGTGTACAAAGTTATTTCCTGTGACTGAGGGCAAGAGCACCTTGGCAAAATGTTATTTAAAGTATAGTAAATCCTTCATTAGTTTAAAGGAAATAATAAGATTTTCTTAAAGTACATTTTCTTTAGCTTTGTGGGTTGTGTTATAATTTCAAATTTAAAATTAATCTCAGTGATTCCAGTTGCTTTAGGTCTCTCTGTAAATCAAATCAGGAGTCAGAAAATGCCACAGTTTTCTAAATGAGGGTGGTGCCTCTAGAAAATAGTATCTTTTTAACCAAAGTGTGTACATCCAAAACAAAATAGCTTTTACATGCAAGGAAGAGAGTATTTGATTATTTTACAGTAAAATGTAATTACATTTGTTGTTAAGAGAGCAGTGAAGTGGAGACATTCAGAAAACCTGTGATTTGAGAGAATGGCATTTCCCATCGTACCCTCATAAAACCAAACGAAGCAAGTAATGTTTGGTTTTCATGATGCATTTGATCAACATGTTAAAATAACATTATTTGAATTAGAATTTAATAAAACTATTACCACCTTCATTTATGGAAAAAGAAAATGTTGTCTCCTTTTCTTATTTGTGATCATCAACTGAAAGATTCTGTCTGGAAATTCTCCTCCAAATGGAGCATAACAGCTGATAAAATACAGAGGAGTGTTTTACTGTACAGTGATAGGGCAATTTGCTAGTTTTAAGTCTTAACTTTGACGTGCTCTGGTGACAAAATTATTTTATTTTCTGTATTTTTGATAATCTTCCAGTGAACACAGCTAAATCATAGGAACCTTTAATTTCAAATTTCCACCTTTTTCTTTGAAAAGAAAATCTTAGTAAATGTTATGAAGATTACTCATAAATATGTCTCTGCTAGGCAAAGGACCAGAATAACAAAATGATAAACTTTCTTTTGTACTTTTCTTTAGATCTTATTGGAAAAGTTATTATATACCTTTGTTTCCTTTTTCCAAATCTGGACTCTTGTTCTCCTTCTGCATGCATGAAGATCTAACTCCATTTTACAAAAAGACAAAAAAAGCCCCCAAAAAACAAAACCACAGGCAACAATTGTGTAAAGTTTTAATTTTTTTTCATCAGGAATGTGCTTTTATACTCCTATATTGTCCCATCTGGGTAGTGTATATTTCTCTGGTGTTTAGCCCCAGCTGGGTCATGGTTGTAGAGGAATTTTGTGTGTATGGGTATCTGATGCATCCATAAATTAGAATATAAATAAGACTGTGCTTTAACCCAACAACTTTTAAAACAGTTGGGTAATCTGTAGTCTTTTCTCTCCCTCTTGGAATAATTGTTCTATTAAATTTATTTTTCACCACTGTTTTCTTTTGTCACATTTTAGACTCTAAAAAAGCCCCAAACCAATCTAAGTAGCTGATACTGGCTGAGTAACTTTCCTTGTATTATTTCTACTTCTTGCCAGCTCTCAAAAATATATTAGGTCATTTGAATTTTTGTTTGATATATTTTCCTGCTGTTTTATGTATGTGTGTATGTATACATAAAAATATGGGAGGAGTGAGTGTATTTATAAAAAATATGGGCTGTACATATATATAAAAAAATATGGGGGGGGTGTGTGCATTATATATATACACATATATTCAATACCTATTCATCTTCCTCTGGTTGTCTCTATCATTGTGACTGAGACAAATGGGAGGTTTTTTTCTTCAATGGAAGAAAATCACCTCTCTCAGTAGGTGATTTGTAAGTGAAGTTGCCTTGCATATCTAGTTCCACTTCTGGAACTCCCCCTCCAGAGAACATCTGAAGGGAATATCCCTGGGTGATTCATAGGAGCAAATAATGCGTGGGGGTGAGGTTTTGACACAGAAATTATTGGCAAAAGCCCTGTTGACTCCAGTGGGATGAGAGGATGCACAGTAAAACACCAATATTTTGAGTCACTGTTGTCTCCAAACATGCTTTGTGCTGCTGCACCACAGACCACTGACTGTACCTTACTATGCAGCCTGTGAAAATTAACTCAGCTAGTAGCAAAATTCAGCTAAATCTCAAAATTTACTAGTGCTTTTGTTGTCTTTATTAGGCAGCAACTTTAAAATACTATTATAAAGGTGTTGAACAAAATCAAGCTTAGTTAGTATTAAGAGGGTTTTTCTTTTTTTAGCATTTTTTTTCTCTCATGTGCTTTGGCTTCTGTAGAGGAAAAAAAATTATTTCTCTTCAGTCAAAACCCACCGTAGGGTGGAGATCAAGAAGAGCATTGCTGGTCTGCTCAGGCTTGAGAACCTTTATGGCATTACATGATGAGTAGTGAAATAATAGAAGGAATTTGGGGTTGTTTGACTTGGGCTTGCTGTGCTTGTGATGCGCCTCCTTCTGCAAACGCCTCCATCCCTCAGTCACGCTGGCAGGGGTTGCTTGTGTGGGGTTAAAGAGTTGTGCACGTGGCTGGGATCCTCCCTCTGCTCTGTGACATTCTGAGAGCTCAGGTGCCACGTTTAAAGCATTTGGGGCTCACAGAGCTGGTGCTGCCCTGGAGAGCCCGAAGCCCAGCTGGTGGGGTGTAGGTGGCACATCTGGTGTTCTCCTGCGTGACTTCAGTGGGAAACGGGGCAGGTTTGAGGCAGGAACCTGAGGGTTTTTTGAGAGTTGGGTGAATAACAGCGAGATGTCACAACGCTTCCTGTTGCTTTTTGCCTGGGGAGGGATTGATGCATTGCTCTGCAGAAAATGATAGAAGACAGCATCTAAAATATCAAAATCTCACATTTGTGACACCAGAAATATCCTACGAAGCAGAGTGACGATTTTAAATACTCAGTTTATTCAGAATATCATTTCTTGTTTTGAAAACATAAAGCTGCATATTTGGTAGTTTACAGATCCACCAATTTTGCTGAGAGTTGCCAAGAAGTTGACAGCTTGGACCAAGGATTGCTGTGGTTGCTATGTGCAAAAGCCTAGAACAAACCAGCGGGAAATAATACCAGGGTGGGAAAGTATTGCTATGGTTACAGAGTATTTTCTTTAAAGGAGAGGTGGATAACGCAGCAAGAATCACTGAAACTTTGGTAATAATGTATTATACAAAAGGAAAAAGACTGAAAGATAATAACTGTCTTCTGATCTTAATGGCATTTTGTTAGTTTCCAGCAAAGAGGGATTTAATTAAAGTAGGAATAATTTGTGAAAGCTTTGTTAGAAAAGTATCCTTAGCTTCTATTTTTTAAAAGTGGAATGCCAGCACAATACCTTGCATATTTTGGCTCCATCTCTTTGTTTTTTAAAACAAAAAAGATTATTTTTTTTTTGTCAAGGAGATTAAGAGTTCTTTTAAAAATAATAAGTGTAATTATACACAAATAATTTGGTTCATATGAACTTTTAAGACAGGCTATAGAACATTGAAAATGGCAAAAAGAACTGTGTTTTACCAAAGATATATGTAATGGGAAGTGACTACAAAATATAATAAAAATTATAATAATAAAAACCTGCTTTAAGTGGTGCTGTAAATCTGAACTATAAAATTCATCTGGGAAACATCCAGTTTCACTTGTAGATGTCCTGCAGGATTTAATTGTAATCACCTCTGTGGGTTTGGGCCTGAAAATCAGGAAGTAGAGGAAGAGTCGTGTCTGATGGTGTGGGCTGGGTCATGCCCACCTCACCCTGCTCACAGGGGCTCTGCTGGGAAAGGTGGGGCTGGGGACTGGGCTGGGCTGACCTGGGCTGGCTCCCAGGTGGCCACCAAAGCCACTCTCTCACTCCTCAGCTGAACGGGGGAGAGAAATTATAAAGAAAGGCTCATGAGTTAAGGACAGGGAGAAGTCACGCACCAGTGACTTCATGAGCAGACTGGTGGGAGGGACAGGGCAGGTCGGTGCTCTGGGACCAGGAAAAGGGGAAATGTAAGAAGTGGACTTTTTTTGTTTCCTGTGGCTGCTGTGCTGTGTTTGTCCTTTGCTCTGACATCCACACCTTGGAATGCTGCCTTGTTCAGCTGCTCTTTGAGGCCACCACTGCAGTTCACTGGGGCGTGGTTGATGGAGCCAGATGCAGCTCCTGAGCTGTGTAACTGTGCTGAAGGTCTGCACCCGACCCTGGCTCATGTGTCAGCTTAATTCCTTGTCCAGGGACACAGAGAAGGATTGATTGTGCTGGGGAGTGAAGGATAGGAAGAGAATAAATGGACAATTTCTCTGTGCACAAGAGCCTGCTCTCCTTCAGAGCGTGACTCCACCACACCACATCAGTTGTTCATCACATCTCTGCCTTGGGCACAATTTGTTGAAGTTGAGGAGGAGGAATTAAATTGTCAGTTGAAATATGTTCAGCTGCTTGTGGCTGTTTTCTGTAGTTTTAGTGCTGTTTTGCCTGTACTGTGAGGTAGGATTTGAGACTTGGAGGTGAGGCAACATCTTTTTACTTTGCTCCCGACGAGTATAATTGAACATGGACATAGCCTGCTGTACCTAGCAGTACAGCTGTACCAGCAGTACCTGGCTATTAAAAATGAGATCAAAAACCCTCCTCAAGTTAATCTTATATCTTTTCCAGCAAAATCCTGACTTTTCTGCAGTGGACACATAAGATGGACTGTGGAGTACAGAGTGGGGAAGGAGTGGTCGTGATGGGGACTGATTATACCAGGGCTGGACTTCTTCTGGATAGAAATGCTGAGACAAGGGGCCTGAGAAGACCAGAACAAAGATCTGAGATGGGGAACAAGCAAGGGAAATGAGAGTAACTGGGGAGATGAGGAATGGCCATTTCATCAGGAAAAAAGGGAATTTAAGAAAGAAGTCTTAAGAGAGAAAGGAGAACTAGACTAGAGACTGGAACTGCTGGAGGCAGTGTGAGAGAAGGATCATGATGAGGGCCAGTGCTTGGAAGTTTAAGAGTGGATGAAGAGCAAGTCTTGTGAGGAAAAAAATCAAGAGTATATAAGCAGAAAATATCAAGGCTGAGGAAATGGGTCAAAAGTTGTGTGCAACTCAGGTGCTCTGCTCCCTGCAGAGAAGATCCAAAGATTCCTGAGCAGAGCCTCCTGTCTTTTCCTAGATGTCTTCTGTAGCTGACCCATGTCAAAACAATGGCTTACATGGATGAGAGCATCTCACTACTGTAATTATTCCTCCCATTAGTACAAATGATAAATGTAGTGTGGATTCAGCTGTTCCACACTGGGCCATTTCCCTATTAATATTTGTTCTATATTTTTTCCCTAGGGTTTTAAAAAAATATACTGAATAAAAACACATTGCATAATAAGGTAGTAAAATAATAAGAAAGGTGCTAAAGATTATCCAGAGTTGGAATTAATTTTGTCTATGCTCTCAGAGCTCACTGTAGCTCTGATTATGTAGCCATGTTAGAGGGTCTAATTACATGTTCACATGATATTTATTCTGCAGGACTTCGTTCTTGCGCTCACTAGCTCAGGTGAAATTGCATGGGGATGCATCAAATTTGACAGCTATAGCTTCTCAAAGATGTGTTGAGAAGGAGAGAAGTTTGCCAAGAAAGAACAACTCAAGGGAAGGACAGCTGAGGGCTGCCCAGGGATTCTCCTCTTGCCTCTCTCCCAGAGCTCTGTGAGACAGCTGAGTCCCTCACCACTGCTGGAAAGCAGTTTTCCCTACCCCTGTATCCCATTTTCTGAGCATCTGACTGCTAGATTGTTGGCATTCCTGAGCAGCCTCTTCTCCTTAGGTGAGTTTAGCTGCGTTTTGAAGGTCTCTGACTCCTGGTTGGAGACACCTTACTCAGAGATGGTTGCCCCCAAGCAAGATCTAGGAAAGAGTCTTGCTGTGGCCATGGCTGGGGGGGTTTGGAAGCAGCTGAGCCTGTTGTGGTCACCTGGCACCATTTCTCATTTTCTTGCCATGGCTTAAATTGGATGGCCAGAGTCATCCAAGACTTAACTGTCTTTACACCTCAGTTCCCCAGGTGTGAAATTAAAATAGTTCTTCTCTCTTTTTTCATTGGGAGGTGGTGCTTATAAATACTATGGAAGTGATTTTCCTGGTATCCATACAGTGGTGATAAGCCCATGAAGATATTTGCAGTCTCAAAGCTGGAGTTAAATAGGTCATGGCAGGAAAGTCTGTGGCCATCTGGTGAATGGCAGAGTAAACTGGAACATCCCTTTGCTCATTGAGCAAACAGCCAATGATGATGTGCACTGAATAGGATGGGAACTGTTCGAGAAAAAAGAAAAAAACAAAAAACCCCCAGGTTTTGAGTAATAACTGAGGATTGTTATTGTGGTGTGTACACACATAAAGGAAGATGGATTTGCTGTTGCACAAGGGTCCTTCTGTCTGGCCCCATCTGCCTTTTGAGTGCTCAGCTTCACACTAAGATACCTTTTTGTGCATCTCACATTTTTAGAGGCACTAATGCTTCACAGGCCTGTGTGCCTTTTTACCTCCTTAATGGTTCCATAGAAGCATTAAGTAACTGGGAATACTAATTCAGCAATAAAGTTTTCCTAAGATAAGTAGTTAAGAACAGTTCTAAAAAGCTGGTCACTTGGCAAGCCCACATGTGCCTCCATCTGGCTCACAACCTGAAAAACAGATTTAGAAAGTAATTGAGATAATCTCTTTCAGAATTGTGGCTTTTGGTCCTACTGTTTGGGTGCAATGGGGATTATATTTAAGGACTTGCATAAGGAAATTTTACATGCCTTAGGGCTTGAAAACTCCTTTCTCTCTGTCCTGTTCTTGCTCTATACTCTTCATTGAAATCTGACTTTCATTCAGCTTGCCAAGGTCCCCTCCTTTCTTTTGTTTTCCCATGGTTCTCAAATTAAATAAGACTTGATTTAAATAATGACATGCTATAGAAAAAATTAGGCTTCTATCCATAAAAACCATGAACAAGCTACTTGAATTTTAGTTAATATCTCACATCTATGATGGATAAGTTTTTTAAATGAGCTGCTGAAACTTTTTAAACTGTATAGAAATAATGACAGTTTCTCAAAGACCAGAGAACTTCAGCTCTCATTTCTTCTTTATTTAAAATTAAAAAAAAAACAACCAAAATTAATCTTTTTTGATATTATGCAGCATACTTTAATTTTTTGATGCATCATCAGTGAAAGCAAGTTGATGAATGTCACTGCTTATTAATTATAGCAGTGGATGTTCATAAAACAGCTTGGTAGAACAGAACCAGGGTGCTGACCACTGGTCGTCAGTCTTGCTTATGCTGGTAAGGCTTTGATGTTCTGAATAATCCCAGTGAGATAGAACTGGAAAAGAGCAATAGATGGGAGACCCTGACATCTTCCTCATTCCTTTCTACTGGGAATCACTGCTGGACTCCTCATTTTGAGTGTGATCACTGTTTGAGATGATAAAACAAGATACAAGTATGCTGAAAAACACTGAGCAGGTGTTCCTACAGACACATGCAATAAATATTCTTGCTGGTTTTGTATACGGGGAACAAACATCCACTTGCACAGGAGCAGCCCAGGTATGAGAGAGCTGCTACAGTCCCCCTGTGCCTACACCCAGCACCATGGGATTATTCACAGCATGTCACATCGTAGCCACTGAGCCCCAAAAGGAGGCTTTAAGGGTGTCCATTCACACCACCATCCCAAAACTAATATTGTGTAGGAAACAGAAGATGGCAACACCAAAAGCCTGAAACTGCAGCATGCCTGAAAACACCCCACAGTAGAAATGAGAGTAATTATTGGTGCTGTGTTCCTTGATTGGCTTTTTTGGCCTCTCTAAGGAAGCTGGATAAATGTCAATATATTTAAACTGGTGCTGGTCCCTGAGGAGCCAGTTCAGAGCTACAATACCCCTGTACCTTCTGAGGCAAATGATTGAGTTCATAATTTCTTAGAAATGTTGGTCTGGAGAAGTTTTTAGTTGTTTTCAGAAGTGTATTTTTAATAACAAAGATGAAGTACTTGAAGATACCTTTCTTCTCCTTTTTTTTTTTTTGTTTTCCCCTTAATTAGAAAGAACATTAGTCTGTAAATATTTCAGAGAATAGAACTGGATTGGAAAATATGGAGGTCACTGGAAAAGATGTGAGGAAAATCCAGGCCCTGGCAATGTAATTATTTTTGTGGGACAGAATGTATTAAAATTTCATTGGGAGTATGAGGCACAGGGGCAGGACCCTGTTCTGTTTTGGCTGATTTTTTTTGTGCTGCCAATGTCTGAGGGGCTCTGAGTGAACTTTGTGCTATAAGAAAAGCCACTTGGTCCCCCACTTTGGAAACAAACCAGTTTGTTTCCCTTTTTATGCTGTGGTAAGATGGCCTAGACTTGCCTCTGTGTCTTCCTGGGTTATAAGTGGTTTATGGTTTATGGCTGAGCATAATTGCTCTTGCTGTGGGACAGACAGCATATACATTCATGTGAATAAAGAGATTTCAGGTCTTGGAGACACATCTGGCCCACATGATTCAAATATGAGCATGTAAAAGAGTCACATTGTAATTTGGGGTGCTTAGGGTGGGTTTTGGTGCCCACACATCATTGCCTGATGCTCTTTGAGGTGCTGCAGTGTGTCCCAAGCCTTTGCATGGGGTGTGCAGGTCTGGGGCAGGTCCTGAGCCCTCAGGAGTTTGGAGAACTGGCTGCAGGTGGTCAGGGCACCAGAAAACTGGACTGGAGGAACTGAACTGCACCTGTAAAATGTGAAGAGGACTTGTGGTTACTGAATTTGTGTCAGAGAAGCTGCTTGTTTAGTAGCTAGCCAGCCCCTCTGGCAGTAGATTGTCTGATAAGGAGACCCAAAAGAAAACATTTTCTGCTCTCCTTCCTATGACAGTTTGACATTTCAGAGACTGCAGTGGGACTCTTACTAGTTCATCAAACTCAGAGAGCTTTTGCTGCTTCAATTCTGTTGGAAAACACCAAGAGAACATCCCACAAAAAAAAAAAAAAAAACAAACCCGAGCGACTTTACTACTTTTAATTACAGAAGTGTTTTACATGTGTTTCCTCTGTAAGTTCTCTGTTCTAAGCCCACTCTCACAAAGTGCTGGAAAACTGTGGATGAGGCAGAAGGTGTCAAGGTAACAGAAATGAACTGTTACTAAAACCTTACCTTTTCTACTCCAGGAATAACTGGTATTTGAGAGAGGGGAAGAGAATAGTGAGGCTGAGGGATTCCTTGTCAAGGAGGGAAGAAAAGCAAAACCTCTTGCATAAATCCCAGCCTGTAGCTGAAAGTAAGAAATAGTGTTATAAATGAAAGCAGTGTGCACCTTAATCCGAGTAATCAACTTTTCCTAACTTCTTGGAAGACCTGCACACCTGGAGGACTTTCATGGGCAAGCACAAAGTCCTTCCCCTGGGGAAGAACAGGCTCATGCACCACCCAGTATATCCTGGGGGCTGACCAGCTGGGGAGCAGCTCTCCAAAAAAAGGCCATGGGGTCCTGGTGGAGATACAGTTGAACATAAGCCAGCAAAATGTGCCCTTGCCTTGAAAAGGACTGATTGCATCCTGGGCTGTGTAAGGAGGAGTGCTGTTCAGCAGGTGAAGGGAGGGGACCCTTAGGTGATCCTAAGGTGATCCTTGAGCTCTCTGCTCAGCCCTGGTGAGGCCACATCTGGAGTGTTGGGTCCTGTTTTGGACTCCCCAGTAAAGAGAGATGGAGCTACTAGAGACAGTCAGGTGAAGGGACACAAGGATGATGAAGGGACTGGAGCATCTCTTCTGGGAGCAAAGGCTGAGACAGCTGGGATTGCTCTGCCTGGAGAAGAGGAGGCTCAGAGGGGGGATCATCAATGTGTTCAAGTGCCTGAAGGGGTGCTGTAAAGAGGACAGGGCCAGGCTCTTCTCAGTGATGCCCAGTGGCAGGAACAGAGACAGTGGCCCCAAACTGAAGCACAGGAGGCTCCATCTGAATGTTAGGAATCATTTTTTTCACTGTAGGGGTGACAGAGCACTGGCACAGGTTGCCCAGAGAGGTTGTGGAGTCTCTGTCCTTGGAGGTTCTCAAAAGCTCTCTGAAGGTGGTCCTGGGCAATGGTCTGCAGGTGCCCCTCTTTGAGTGTGGAGGTTGGACCAGATGACCTCCAGAGGTTTTCTTCAACCTTAACTATTCTGTGATCTTGTAGTTGTGCTGAGACGTCTCCTCTGAGGTATTTCTTTACTATAGAGAAGGTGGAAATTACCATTCTATTTTCCCTCACTACTCTTGCATCTGGATCTGTTTGTTTGGCCCTCAAAATATCTTCTAAAAGTAATTTTTATCTATAAAATTAATTTACATTAATATCTAAAAACTTTTTTGTATTTTAGAAGGCTTAGGTAATAGCTCTGTTCCTCTGCAGCACTGGAAGGTCTGTGAGTAGTTCTTTGCAGAGTCTACACAACTCTGGTGTTTGCTGATACAAGTAGACAACAGAGAGTGACAGAGCACCACAGCTCTGTGGAACGTAAATCTGCTCACTGGAGGTAAAACAAGTATCAAAACACTCTAAACATGTCTAAGCTCCTGGATATAAATTTGTGCACATTATCTGACCCCACTTTCGGCATACTGAGATCAGATGGGTTATTCTTGGATAGCTGAATGCTACTTCTACCTCTGATTTCTTACTGTTTTTTTTTTTTTTTTTGCACTTGGCACCTTATCATCACCCTGATGTGTATTCACGTATGTAATTCCATTCATTCTTGCTTGCAGCCATAATGTAGTTTTGAGACAGTCGTGCATACTGAGCAATGTACCAATCTGATTATTACTACTCTACAAAAGTCTCCTCTCTCTTCCCATCCAGCTTATCCAAGTAGCAAAATGCTGATTAAGATCTTTTCATTTGGAAATTTTGCTCTGATTGCAGACATGACAACTTTTTGTTTCCTTTTCTTTTCTTTTCTTTCTTCTTTTTTTTTTTTTTTCCTAACCTACCTCCAAGTGGAAGTGGTGGTGATCCTTCTCTGCTGACATTGTTTTCTCTGAAGTAATTTATTTGATGCTATTTGTTCTCTGGAACACTTGTGTTTAGGTAGTGACTCAGTAGTCTGGGTGCCCTGGTGGAGGTTGCTGGTTTGGTGGACACACTCATACTGGTTTATGTCAACAGAGAATTTGTCCTGTAATGTTGGCTCAAGATAAATATTTTGAAGGAGATAAACTTGAAGTGTTCATAGAATTTCTTTCTTTAACTGTTTTTCGGGGGGTTTTTTTGGTGCAATTTTAAAAAAGAGAATTTATTCTATCTTTGGAAGAATTATCATAAGTATTTTGTGGTTTTTTCCTTCTCTTTCTTCCTGCCACAAGTTATCAAACCATTAATGGTCATTTGTACTGAAATAGTCTATTAGTTACAATAAACCTGCTTGCTGTGAGCTGGGCTGTATTAATTACATCTAGCAGCAAATTGTGGGGTTTTTTATATTTGTTTTGTAGTTCAGTTCTACTCAAAGTTCCTTGGGGACTGAAGACTAAAAATATGTTTTAACTGTACAGATTGTTCTAGCTGTTAGAGAGCATTTCCTTATTCCTGTAAGAACTTGCTGTGGGAGCAGCACTGAGTTGACTGAAGGGCAAATTTTTTTGGCAGAATGAAAGTCATCCATCTAATACCAGATCAAAAGAGCATCTCTCTCAAATGGATGCTATTGAAATCTAAAAAAAAAAAAAAAAAAAGGGGAAAAAAATTAGANATCTATTTAAAAATAAAAAAAAAAAAAAAAAAAAGGTGAAAAAAATTAGGAATTGGTCAAAAAAGTGCTTACAGAGGCTCTGCAAGAAGCCAACTGGTTTAAAAATAAAAAGCCCAGGAGCATCAATAAGTTGACCAGTGACTGTGTCTGATCTTACAAAGTTACACCTCATGTTTTCATTCCATCCACAGTCCCTTGGGGCCAGGTTTTTGTATTTCAGTATTAATGGGCTTGCTACTGCACAATTGGTGAAGTTGTTGCAGTGAGAGCCTTGGAATAAGAATCGTGTTTGAGTTCATCCCAATAGTGTAAGAGAGTAGGACACCTAAAAAGTGACCCATGTAAGTAAAGATATTTAGGATGGCTTTTGCTCGATATTATGGAATGCTGTCCCGTGGGTAAAATGTCTTAGGGATGCAATTTCTTCAATTTTAAGAATTGGATGTTGGTTCAAGTTAAATGAGAGAGGTTTATGGATGTTAATGTACCAATTTTGAATGTCTTGAAAAGTTTAGAAGTGTGTGTTATGAAAAATAATCTCTTTCCAGGCACTGTATGTGTTTCCTGCAGCAGATAAAAGAAACATGAGCAGATGCACTTTGCTACTCTACGCCAAATTCCTTTAAATATGTTATTCAAAACCTAAATTTGCAAATTATTCTGCTGTAATGTGGGGTTAGTGGTTCAGAATGTTTCCTCTATTCCTGCAGAAAATGCCTGTGCACCACAGTTCATTTTATTAGGTTACAACCTGCAGGACTTCTGAACCTTGTGATGCTTGTTAGCATAAAGCAAGGAAGTTGCTCTTTTTGTTTGGCACTGGACAGGTAACCAGGGGATGAAACTCTATTCTTGCCTCAGTCTCCAAGTCTTCCTGTGTGACCTGGAGAAAATAATTAGTCTTCTTGACTCCTTATGTTGTCTCCTAGAAAAAGAAGAAAAGTTTTGAAAGTCTTGAGAATGAGGCTTTTTAATTCCTGAGCATTTTCATGATGCCTTGGGATCCTGAAAAGGAAGGTACCAGATAAAGGCAAAGAACCAATTGACTTTCTTTTCACAAAGAATATTTGTCGATGTTCTTCCTTTTCAAGATTTGAAAGTACAATTTGGAAAAGCCCCTTGAAGTCTGAAGTCTCATTTCCTTAATATATCCATCATCAGACATAAACACTTTTTTTTTTTTTTTTTTTGCCCTCCTCCCTCTCTCTGGCTCACTTTTTATCTTTCATTTCTTACTCCTCAGGAAAGTCTCCTACAAGTGGTCCGTGTGTTTCTGCTGATTAGTACTTGATGCCATTTTAGAAAAATGAAGCATAATTAAATAGTAAGAGGAACTGGGCAGTAAAAGGGGGGAGCTTTTGGACAATTCATGGAATAGTCGGTGCCTTTTAATGGTAGAGTACTTCCTCTGCTCATGAATTATTCATTTTAATGCTTTTGTTATAATGGCGACAGTGTTCGGTCTCTGAGGCAGTTCTGGACAGCCTTCCTCTGCTGAAATACTGCACAGCAGCAGCTACCATTTATTTTATAAACTAATGCATCTAAGTCAATAACACAGTGAGTAAACGTATTTTCAAAATCGAGAAAATGAGAAAAGAGGACGGATAACAATATTGTAACCAAGGGGATCTGTTTTGCTGAAGAGGTTCAGTTTGTTTACTTTTCTGGGAACTATTTTGGGACATAATTTAAAATTAATATTTTTACAGATTATTGTGTTTAGTATTAGATTCAAATTATGACTATAATGAAAACGGGCATTAGTGTCTCTGCTGCATACAGCATTGTGCGATAAAGGGCAGTTAAAAAACATTGTACATAAACACCTCGAGTTTTTCTCAAAACCAATGTTTAAATGTCTCTTTGAAACAGTTTTTTAAGATGAAACATAACATAACCACATAACCCACACAGAAAACGCATCTGAGTCATGTGCGTACAGAAATAAAAGTTCCTTTGTGGTATCTAGTATCAGTCCTTCATTAAAGCGTGGACTTTCCTGAAGAGAAATTCCAGTGCAGGCGGCTGAGGGCTCTCCCCATCCTTCCCCCGCCTCCCTGCACTGCCTTGGCTCCGAGTGCAGCCGCCGAGCCTGGGCAGGGTGCGCTGGGGACAGTCCCGTGCGGAGCCGGGAATTGGGGCTGGGGGCTCCGCGGTGCTGTTCCCAGCCGGCACCAACGCGTGCTCCTCTCAGCGCTCTCCCTGTCTGACGTGATTTTAGAAGTGGTGTTTTCTCCCAAGCTGTGTCCTCGCTCCTAAAATGCCTCCAAGCAGCAGATAAGTGCGTGTGGGGGACGGAAGCAGTGAGCAGATAGATGAGTGATTAGATCATTGGGACGAGGACGGAGGGTTTTTTTTTTTTTGTTACTCCGAGCTCCCTTCTCGTTTCTTGCTGATCAGATTCTCCACGAACACGGAGGGCTGAAACTGCGTAAGTAGAGGAAACAAAACTCCATAGATGGATAAAGCTGCCGAGCTATAAGGAGCAGCGGAGAAGAGAGAAGTCTGAATTGAAAGTATATGTGGTTTCGGGGAATCTGAATCATGCAGTATTACTTTCACTTTTTCTAGGCTTGTATTTCCTATGAACAAACCATTGGGGAGATAGAAGTTCTGATTTAGATAATGTCTTGCAGTCTCTGGAATAACACATTCTGCTGGAGGGGGAGTCCTTTCGGCAAAGGTCGCGCTCCGTGAGCGGAGAGCTTTCCCCGCTGCCCACGTCCACATTGTTCCTGCTGGCAATGTCAGCTTCGGGCCTTTTCCTGCAAAGTTTTCATATATTTAGGTGACCAGCCCACGTAAAATGGAAGCACCGATAGGAACCCCTCCTTTCCTTTTTCCTGTAGCTCTGCTCAGACCATTCTCTGTTAGCATGGTAGTGGTACAAAGTGTGTGGTCTTTCAGCTCTGACTAATGCATTTTGTGCTGTGTGACTGAAAATGCCTCGTAGTCTGCCAGGGCTGACTGAGGGTTGTGGAATGTGGTGCCTTTTCTCTGTTTTTCTCTGATTTATTTTTTATTTCCTTTTTTTTTTTTTTTAAACCCCCCCCCCCCCAATATTTTTTTCCCCCCCTTTCAGTACAAATGTGTAGGCAGCTTGTTGAGAAACCTCGGGATGCAGGGGAAATGCTTGTGCGTTGTGGAATGCGGCTTCCCCTGGGAGACCCCAGCCAGGCGGACAGTGAATGAGCAAAGTGGAAGAATGAAATGAGAAAGGGAGGAGGTCGGAGGCAGGGACAGATAGGAAAGAGTGAGCGAGGAGGAAGGAAGGAGGTGGAAACGGAGGGGCCCATTTCCCTTTTTTTTCTGAAGCAATGACAGCTGGTTCTGTCCTGCCTCACATGACAAAGTGCTGTGGAGAGGAGCATTTAAGCTGGAAGCCAGTGAGCAAGGGTGGTCAGCTGATTATATTTTAATTTCTTTCCAGGCTTTAGTCAGGTGATCCCTGGTGAGTAGCCAGCCCACCAAGAAGGGACTTCAGCACACAGGTAAGAGAGAAGCTGTGTACTCTTTCGTGCAGCTGGGGGGTCTGGGCAGAAGGTAAACAGCTCTAACATTGCTTGAATAGTTAAAAAAAAAAAAAATCCTGACTTGCTTGGGTGTGTAACACTGTGATTGTCTCTTCCAATGCTGCTATTTCTGCTATTCAGTCTTGTTCTCGATTTTTTTTAAATCTGTCTTCAATTAGAAGCTTTATTGCAAAAAAAAAAAAAAAAAAAAGAAAAAACCCAATTGTGTGGTGTTAAATACAGACCTGGGTACTGCATGAATATTGCACTTTGTTACTTTTTGAATAAAATAACTTTCCATAATGCAAGTGTGTCAAACTCATATTTAGAGGGGAATTCCCAAATACTTGAACTATGAGTCATAAAAAGTTAAAGGACCAGTACAACAGTTCAGGATAAAAACTCCGTTCAGCCTTGGGTGGCTGCTTTTGTACATTTTGGTAGTAAAATATGTCTTAAAGAAAACCCCCAAAGATGCACAAGGCTGAAGCTGTTTAAACTCCACTGACCATAACCTAGAAGATGGGTGGCAGAGATGAAGCAGATGACTGGGGAGGAGGATTGTGCAAGTGCTCTTGGTTTCATGCATCTTTACTTTCTCTGTGTCTAACAACCTGGTGAATGAGTCTTCTTATGTGCTGAGGGTGCTTCAAAGGGCTCTGACTCCTTAATTCCTGTTATATAATGTCTTCTCAAGGAAACAGACTGAAAACCAGTAATAAGTGCACTTACTATAAATGAAAGAGTACAAAACAAAAATGCCTGGTGTGTGTGACAGATAAAAGTGGGGTTTAGCTGGTTTCATGCCTTGCTATTGTGCTACAGTCTCTATTCTTTAAACATATCTACACAAAATGTTCTTCCTTACTGTTGTTTTTCCTTACTAGAAGAGCTCAGATACTCTCTGCAGTTCTGAATGACTCCTGTTTAAAGACGTGCTCAGGGTTTTTAAAGATGAAAGAGGCAGACAAGTGTTCCCAGCTCCCACCTGCAGCTCTGAAAAACTCCTTGTGGTCTAGGGTTGAAAACTTTATTTTGAAAACCTGTCACTCAAATTTCCACGTTTGGCTGGTAACATTGCTCCTGCTCTCTAATTTGTAGTATTTAAATAAAAACTATTTGAGCTATACTTTCTTCTAGGAGGCTGGTGCAATACCCGAAAGGAATAAAGATGTGTGACTTTCCATTTTTTTTTTTTGTTTAATTTCATGATGTTTCTCTTTTTCTCATTGTTAAAAAGTCTCTACTTGTAACAAGCTGGCTGAGGGATGTTGTTGGTATTGTCTCGTAACAACAACTGGTTCTTAGATGCTCGGATGTCCTGAGGTTTGATCTGGGGAAGACCCTGGGATGGAGTAGTGGGATGGGTGGAGGAGCATTTCTGTTGGCTTCAGTGGACCTTTATCATGCACAAGCCTGAGGAAACACCCAGGTTTGAGTGGCAGTCTGGGAGGGTAATTGCAAAAGCATGGGAAGCATCAGAGTGGTTGAAGGTAACAGTGGATTTCTAGCAAGGGATAAGAGCTGTGAAGTTGGCTTTTGCACCAGCTCATGGCGCAGAGAGCGCTCTTCAATGTCAAATAATTCTTGGCAGTTGTCCTCCACTGAAGGTTTTCAAGACATGCTTTTCCCTTCTTATGGGATGGGAGGAGGAGAGGTTTCACGGGGTGAGGAAAGCTCAGTGAAGTGAAACAATGTCAGGCAATAAGTAATGGCTCTGGTTAGCAGGGATTGCTCTGAAGTGGTTCCTCACCTTGCCATGAGGGCCAACAGCAAGGCACTTGCTGTTCAGTGCCCCCCGTTCCCAAAGAGAACTGGGAATTGCATGGGCTTGGGGCTCTGGGAAGTTAGGAAATAGCCCTGAAAGTACCCCAAGTTCCTGCAAGCCCTTCTGCATTGGCTTCATCTTAAGCAAAGCAATCTTTC
This sequence comes from Rhipidura dahli, assembly GCA_013399225.1. Classification (NCBI taxonomy): domain Eukaryota; kingdom Metazoa; phylum Chordata; class Aves; order Passeriformes; family Rhipiduridae; genus Rhipidura; species Rhipidura dahli. The sequence continues at coordinate 544,490 of VXAC01001025.1, forward strand.
ATGAATGGATGCAAGTCTTCTTAAGCTCCTTGCAGTTGTCCTTAGGGAAATTCCTGTCAGGTGGGCTTGTCCGGGCTGCACGCTGCAGAAATGCTGCTAGTGCACACGCAGGATCCAGGCAGTTCGTGTCCTCACACAGGGGTGTTGCTGTGGACTGAGAGGGGGTCGGACATGTGGCTCTGGAATGGGTAAAAACTTTCAGAGAGTACTCATTATTTTCTTTTTTTTTTTTTTCTTTTCTTCTTTTTTTTTGTCTTGTTGCCATTTTGGTTTTTGGGATCTGTTTCCTTTATTTTATGGGCTTTAACCTATTGATTATCTGTGACCACTAGCATCTTTAATAATGTAGCCTGTCTAGTCCAAATATATTTCAGAGACAGGAAATACTTTAGTTTCAGGTCTATTTCTGCCTTTTCACTTGTGTTCTTAATGTTTTCATCTGAAGAGAGGGATTTGTTTGAAATATTTCAAGTGCTGTTCCTAGATTTCCACTTATTGACATGAGTATATCTCTTTCACATAACTTCTGACTTGTGATCACTTTAGGTCATGTTTATTTAACCCAGGCAATACCTAATGATCATGATCGCCTTGAAGATCAGTAGGAAAAACAAATAACTTGCCCTGCAAATGAGGAACTGATTCTGTGTATATGGCATTATAAAGGATAACATCTGCAGCATTTAATTTTCCTTAGAGCAGTGGAGGAAAAATTAAGAGTTTAACAGCTGTCCTGAGTAAACTTGCAAGAACATGAGCTCTTACCACCTTTAAATACAGAGATGCTTACTTTCCTAAATAAAATTGGTCTAAGAATGTCCAAATAACGAATCACATTATTTTAACGGAAAATTTATTATAATGAAGTGGTTTACTGTACCTTTTATCATAGATTGTTATTATTAACTTCGGGAAGTCATTTTTTTGTTGTTGTTTTGCTTTTTATTACTAGACAGAGGGCAGACCCTGCTGTTACTCATTAAGTAAGGTCTCTGTACATTGTAGGACTTAACTTGACACCAAAACAGTCATTACTTAAGTGCTACATCCCACTTGTCTTGCAGTTGGACAGCGCTTTAGCTGCTTAAAACCAAAACCCTTCATTCCCCTCTTTCCTAGTTATGAGCACAAAGACCTGAAATGGGATTTTCCACTCTCGTGGCGCTAAGAAGCTTAGACCTTTTCGGTATTATTCACACGGATCTCATAAGGCTTCGCTTGCATACTAACGCTCCAACAGCCCCGTGAGGTTTCAGTGCTACCTGGCAGAGTCCTTGCGGTGCCTTTGGGATGCTCTCGGCGGGGTGGGTGGATGGTTTGCGGGGCTGGTTTGGCTCCGGAGCGCTGCCGGGGCTCTGTGCCCGCGGCGGGCGGGGACCGCCTGGGACAGTGCCGGGGCAGGGGGGGCTGTCGCCCTCCCGTGGCAGGACGCGGTACTGCACGGCCCGCGCCGCTCTCCCGGCTCCCGGGAATCGCAGCTGGGGAAGCAAATGAAGAACTTCCATCACTTCTCTGCCTTTTAAACATTTTTTTCTCCTCTCAGAAGATGAAAAACGAGACTGTTTAGAGGCGGATCCAGCAAGTTCAACATTTCTCACTCTCCAGTTTCGCGGTTTTCCCTGATATGATGGAGAGGGACTTTTTACAAGGGCGTGTAGAGACAGGACAAGGGGGAATGGATCCAAACTCAAAGAGAATAGGTTTGGATTAGGTATTAGGAAGAAATTCTTTTCTGTGGGGGTGGTGAGGCACTGGCACAGGCTGCCCAGAGAAGTTGTGGCTGCCCCATCCCCAGAGGTGTTCAAGGCATGGTTGGGTGAGGCTCTGAGCAACGTGGTCTAGCGGAATGTGTCCCTGCACATAGCAGGGGTTTGGAATTAAATGGTCTTTAAGGTCCCTTTCATCCCAGGCTGTTCTTTGGTTTTATGCATGTTTTCTGTGTTGGTGCAGGTTGTGTGATATAACACACTGGGGATGGTGATTAACATTGTGCAGAGACATACTAAAAAAACACCCACCTAGATGAAAACTGATAATATGCTGAAACACTGAAAAAAGAGAATCTTCAGAAGTCTCTGTTTACTGAAATGTGACATTAAGGTTAGCAAACCAGATTTAGCCTTGCTGCAAAAGCAGAATAATTTTTAACATGGCTGGATCACTAGGAAAGTCTGTCTGTGAACTTTCCTTAATCTTTTGGACTGTACGAAATGTTAGAAATACCCACAGCTTTCTAAATCAAGTATTTCATGTTAATATTTAATATCAATATACATAAGCTACTTCCCAAATCAATTTTGCTTTCCCTCTTAGGAGTTGAGCAGAAAAAACCCATTCCCTTACTAACACTGGTAGTAGTAATAAGCTTCTAAAAGAGTCATGAGCTCTGACACTTAATCACTCTTTGTGATGAATGATTATTCAGAAGCGAAAGTCCTGCCACAACACACATTTCATTCGAGAGCTGTCACTGCACCACGTGCTCTAAACCTCAGTTCCACAAACTCTGTATCCAGCCAGTTCACCGAGGAAAGGGCACAAGCAAGGAACTGTGCTTGATATGAAAATGCCTCTGTACTTTTGGAGCATCCTAAGAGTTAAAGGGATGCTCAGAGAGATGGAAGGACCAGGTGTAATGGAGATGCTTGCATGGGATTTGCCCCTGGCAGCTTTTGCCATCTTTTCTCCCCACTGCCACCACATGCACCACTTGCACCAGGGACAGCAGATTGCACTCTGTGGAAGCTGATGAGAAGGATTTTTGTGAGCCTGAGTACAGAAGGTGCTATGGCAAGCATGATAAAATGTCCCATAGTATAAAAATGACAAAAGACGAGGAGGTATGGAAAGAGTTAGTCAGTGATGCTAATGATGTGCAAAGTTCTTCAGCAAAATCAGGACTCAGTTCTTGCTCACAGAAAGCTGAATATGACTGAAATGAAGAAGAAGGGGGGGGGGAAAGGCTGCAATTTAAGTGAAGCAAATGGCATCTTATTAAGATTTGGGGTTTTTAGGGTTTTTTTCCCCCATTCATTCAGATCATAGCTGGCTTTACAGTGAATCACCTTTTCTGAGGAATTTATTTGTGTGTGTGCATTTTTAAAAATAGTGTCATGATTTGCCATTTGTAAGACAAGAATGTGTGTAAACCCCAAAACAGTGGCCTGCAATCGAGGGTGGCAGTCATTTAAATCTTAACAAGAGGAATCAGAAAATCCGTGTCAGGGGTGCTTCCCAAGGGTTGTACTCCAAGCACTTCAGGAACACTGTGTATTCTGAAGCTCATATTTATTTTGTTACTCAATCAAAAGTCATACCAACAGAAGCAACATATTATGACAAGTTAATATAGTTTCTGCTGCGCAGTGCCACTGCTCAAAGTGTTGTTTTCATTAGAATTTTTTTTTCCTTAAAATAGAGACCTATTTTGATGGCACATCTTTTCTGTCATAACAATAGATGCTTGAGACCTGCTTTTCCAACTGTTTTCTCCTCATTTATGTAATTATTAAATACCCAAGTGTGCACTACGTGATAGAAAATTTTAATCCTCTAATCTCTACATTTAATCTGTGATACAAATTCATTGCTTTTTTCCAAGACTGCCCACTGCTTCCTACTGGGTGGGAATTGCTGCTTTTTGGAGCAGGGTATAACAGTCTTGTTCTCTCTAAACCTACAGGAAGTTTGCTCCTGAGGAGTGGCCAGATATGAAGTGTTGCAATAAATCTTGCAAATAGGCAACTATGGTTTTAATTGTGTTTTAATCTGTGCCTGCTCAAATTGTACCATTGGTTCTGAGCAATTGCTTCATGGGATCTCTTATTGACCACTCCATATGAAAAATGTACAGGGCGGTGTATTTTTCCAAAGCATATTGAAGAAAATAATTTTTGGGATTCACTAAAATTAAAAGGTCTCCTTTAGGATGGAAGGTTCACTGTTGTGAGAATTCTGAAAATGTAATGAGCCTTTCACATAGCCCAACCTGTTCAACATCACACCAAATTCCTCTGAACAAAAATGAGCCATAAAGCTTTTTCTGAACATTTTGTTCTGTGGTCACTTGTGCAAAGCGTTGTCTGATATGGGACATACATTACGTGCTAAAGCTGAATATTCTTCGTAACTGAACACAAAGCTCTTTTCAGAACTTCTCATCAGTCTCTGAAGAATGCATTGTAGATACTGATGTAAATGTTTCCTGAGAACAGGGGGGGAATCCCCCCCAAAAAAACCTCTCCGTCTGGAAGGAGAGTTCAGCCCAGCAAGTCAGGATGGGGATTTACTGGCTGGGGGCGGCGGTGGCTGTTGCGTGCTTTTGGGGGTTCTTTGGTTTTAGGTCTGTTGTGGAGGAGGCTTTAACGCGAGTCCTGCTTGTGCACCAAACCCACGGCAAGGAAGGACCTCGAGTACCGAGCGCCTCCGCCTCCCATCGCCAGCGGGGTCGCGCCGGGAGGGAGCGGAGGCGGCGGCGGGGGAAGCGGGGCCGGGACGGGACGGGTGCGGAGGGATGCGGCGGGACGGACGGGGCCGGCTCCTCAGCGGGCGGCGGGGGCGGCCCCCGGGACAGCCGCAGCCGCGCTCCCCCCGGGGCCGTGCGGGGCCGGGTGGGGATGGTCGGGTCCCGGCCGCGCTTCCTCCGCCACCTTTTAAAAACACAGCCCGGGACACCGAGTGCGGAGCCTGCCGAGTTCCAGAAACAGGAATAATTCTGGGCAGAGCCTAAGGGTTCTGCGCATTAACCCAGCATCGCCCAGCTCCCTTGCGGGAGCGCAGCTTTCATTGGTTTCCGAGTAGCTTCATGCAAATTTACATTGTATTTTCTGGAAGCAAAGCCCTTGTAAGCAACATTTTGGGGTAAGATCTACTCTCTTTAATTTCGGTCAAGGGCGTGAAAGACATGTTTCTTCCCCTTTAGGTTTCCTGAGTTTGACTTACTGCAGCTCTGGATGTGTTCTGTGTTCAGTATTCTTGTGAGCGTTTGGCACTAAAGTGCTGAACAGCTTGTTGTTACTGGTGCCTGTTTCCCCCTGAAGCACACAGTACCTTTTTTGATTTAAAGGAATAGCAGTAAGTTACCCCTAACTAGTAGAAAATATTTGCCTATTTAAAGTTTTCCTTTCAGTTATGAAAGTGCAAAATAATATTAATTGTGTAGTCTTCACTCTTCTTGTTCTGTGAGAAGCTTAGAAGCCAATACAGATTAAATACTTGCCAATTTATTCGGTATTAGTACTGCTTGTGTTAGAGAAAATGCAGGCATAGAGTGGGTTACTCTGTGTACCCAGGTTATTTTGTTTTCCCTTTTTTGTGAGATTTATTTTTCAAGTAATAACATCCAGTTAGTCGGCTATTGGGTGGACAGGCTGAGTAGATTCCAACTTTATAAATGTTAATGTGTGTTGTGAGTGGCCTTGAGTAATAATGGATGACAGCATTCAATCAGAGAGGACGCCTGAACCACTCAGAGCAACTCTGCTACGTACTTTGGGGAGGATGTGTGTGTTTCTCAGTAACAGGAGAGAATCTGGTAAACGCAAAAAGCTGCTGGGGAAATGCAGGGAAAAGCCTTAAAATCACAGAATCGTAGAGAGGGTTTGGTTGGAAGGGACCTTAAAGATCTAGTTCCAACATCCCCTTCTATGGTCAGGGACACCTTCCACTAGACCAGGTTGCTCAGAGCCCCATCTAGCCTGGCTTTGAATACATTCAGGTCATCCATATCTTCCCTGGGCAACCTGTGCCAGGACCTCACCATCCTCACAGTCAATAATTTCATCCTAATATCAGATCTAACCCTACTCTCTTTCAGTTTAAATGCATTCTACCTTCTCCTGTCACTCCAGGCTCTTGTAAATAGTCCCTCTTCATCTTTCCTATAGTTTCCTTCAGGTACTGGAATGCCACTGGAATTGGGTGATGTCAAAGTCTTCTCTTTTCCAGGCTGAGCAATCCCAATTCTCTCTGCTTTTCCTCACAGGAGAGGTGCTCCATCCTCATAATCATCTCTGTGGCCTCCTCTGGNTCTCCGTCTGGAAGGAGAGTTCAGCCCAGCAAGTCAGGATGGGGATTTACTGGCTGGGGGCGGCGGTGGCTGTTGCGTGCTTTTGGGGGTTCTTTGGTTTTAGGTCTGTTGTGGAGGAGGCTTTAACGCGAGTCCTGCTTGTGCACCAAACCCACGGCAAGGAAGGACCTCGAGTACCGAGCGCCTCCGCCTCCCATCGCCAGCGGGGTCGCGCCGGGAGGGAGCGGAGGCGGCGGCGGGGGAAGCGGGGCCGGGACGGGACGGGTGCGGAGGGATGCGGCGGGACGGACGGGGCCGGCTCCTCAGCGGGCGGCGGGGGCGGCCCCCGGGACAGCCGCAGCCGCGCTCCCCCCGGGGCCGTGCGGGGCCGGGTGGGGATGGTCGGGTCCCGGCCGCGCTTCCTCCGCCACCTTTTAAAAACACAGCCCGGGACACCGAGTGCGGAGCCTGCCGAGTTCCAGAAACAGGAATAATTCTGGGCAGAGCCTAAGGGTTCTGCGCATTAACCCAGCATCGCCCAGCTCCCTTGCGGGAGCGCAGCTTTCATTGGTTTCCGAGTAGCTTCATGCAAATTTACATTGTATTTTCTGGAAGCAAAGCCCTTGTAAGCAACATTTTGGGGTAAGATCTACTCTCTTTAATTTCGGTCAAGGGCGTGAAAGACATGTTTCTTCCCCTTTAGGTTTCCTGAGTTTGACTTACTGCAGCTCTGGATGTGTTCTGTGTTCAGTATTCTTGTGAGCGTTTGGCACTAAAGTGCTGAACAGCTTGTTGTTACTGGTGCCTGTTTCCCCCTGAAGCACACAGTACCTTTTTTGATTTAAAGGAATAGCAGTAAGTTACCCCTAACTAGTAGAAAATATTTGCCTATTTAAAGTTTTCCTTTCAGTTATGAAAGTGCAAAATAATATTAATTGTGTAGTCTTCACTCTTCTTGTTCTGTGAGAAGCTTAGAAGCCAATACAGATTAAATACTTGCCAATTTATTCGGTATTAGTACTGCTTGTGTTAGAGAAAATGCAGGCATAGAGTGGGTTACTCTGTGTACCCAGGTTATTTTGTTTTCCCTTTTTTGTGAGATTTATTTTTCAAGTAATAACATCCAGTTAGTCGGCTATTGGGTGGACAGGCTGAGTAGATTCCAACTTTATAAATGTTAATGTGTGTTGTGAGTGGCCTTGAGTAATAATGGATGACAGCATTCAATCAGAGAGGACGCCTGAACCACTCAGAGCAACTCTGCTACGTACTTTGGGGAGGATGTGTGTGTTTCTCAGTAACAGGAGAGAATCTGGTAAACGCAAAAAGCTGCTGGGGAAATGCAGGGAAAAGCCTTAAAATCACAGAATCGTAGAGAGGGTTTGGTTGGAAGGGACCTTAAAGATCTAGTTCCAACATCCCCTTCTATGGTCAGGGACACCTTCCACTAGACCAGGTTGCTCAGAGCCCCATCTAGCCTGGCTTTGAATACATTCAGGTCATCCATATCTTCCCTGGGCAACCTGTGCCAGGACCTCACCATCCTCACAGTCAATAATTTCATCCTAATATCAGATCTAACCCTACTCTCTTTCAGTTTAAATGCATTCTACCTTCTCCTGTCACTCCAGGCTCTTGTAAATAGTCCCTCTTCATCTTTCCTATAGTTTCCTTCAGGTACTGGAATGCCACTGGAATTGGGTGATGTCAAAGTCTTCTCTTTTCCAGGCTGAGCAATCCCAATTCTCTCTGCTTTTCCTCACAGGAGAGGTGCTCCATCCTCATAATCATCTCTGTGGCCTCCTCTGGACTTGCTCCAGCAGCTCCATGTCCTTCCTGGAGATGACTTCTCCTGTTTAAGTACCTTGATATGTGTGATGCCATACCTTCATTTAAGAATTTTGTGACTTTTTTGCTTCTGAGAAATCCAACCCTTAGTCCACAGTTTGTAACCATTATTCAAAAACTGAGCTCTGCTATGGATCTTAAACCAGAAAAAATGAAGCAGTTGTGGATTGATACTTAAAAAACTGAATGAGACAGCAGCAATCCTCTAATCTGGTAGCTGTTGAGTTAGCATGAATGATACTTGTCAGATGTCCCTGTAAGTATGAGCTGACACTTGTTTATTCCTTGCTAATTTAGGCAAGCATTGTCTCATAAAGTTGTGCAATCCTTATTGGAAATATATAGGCACTTTTTCAACCAATGATGAGACTGAGAATTCATCTGCTCTTTATTTTTTAAATGTAATTATTTAATGTGTACATCTGACATTTGGAAACTTTAACTGAAATTAGTCTCTCTTAAATGTGTTTGTCACTAGGATTTAAATGGGTTCCAGTATATTTGTTTCATGTAGTGGAGGAGGAGGAGGGGAAGTAACATTTGAAAGTTATCACTGCTTGCCTAAAAGCATACAAATGCTACCATATGTCCGGAGGTTTGACGTCATTTATTAAGATGAGAAAATAACCTAACTATTCATACTTTGAGCAAGGTATCTAAAAGTGAAGTAGTATTTCTCTGAGAATGATACTGTGCAGTCTATTCAGTGTAGGAGAGGTAAGAGTGGTTGATTATCTGTACACACAATGTTGCCAAGAGCAATAAATCAGGCTTTTTTAAGCTGCCCTGTGAACAGGAATACTTTAATGCACAAGCACCACTTGCCTTTCAGACTTGACTGGGCAGACATATTTTAAGATGTTTGTTACAGTGTATTTTTAATCTAACCTGCTTCCCAGAACATTTAATTGTGGAGGCGTCTACGTGGTTAGCTGTCCTGGACTTAACTGCAGGACACTCGGAGCCTGCAGGAAATCAAAAGATTCCTGGGCACGGGGTACAATAATCCTGCCAAACTTCACTGCATCTGTGTCAAGGGAGGACTGCTGTGGGGCAGGAAGGTGCCAGCAGAGCTCCAGGAATACCTAAATGTGCCACCTTTCCTCATGTGTAAGTTCTGCACGTGTAGCCAGCACACCCTGGGACTGCTGATGCTCCACGTGCAGGGACACTTTGGCTTTGGGAAAGGGTTTAACTGAAGGATTCTCCTTGTGAAATAGAGCAATTTGGGTGTTGGAGGCAAGGGACATTCAGTAACAGTGCTGATGATGTCTGTGACATGAAGGAAAGTGGTGCTGGTCACTTTCTGCCTGCTGTTGGAGGGTTTTTGTAGCTGTTCACATACGTTTTCCCAGTGGAGACCTGTGAATGGGATCTTTAGGCTTTTGAGCAAATGTGAAGCTCAAAGAGCTTTGATGAGGAGTTACCAAGGTGCCACTTTTGGGAGTATTGACCAGACAAACACTAGAAAGACTGTGCAGAGTTCCCAGTGGCTTACAGAATTATTTAGTTTTGCCCATTTGATTGTAGTAATGGCTGTGACATGGCTCCCTTTACAATCAGGTGGATGCATAAGAGAAAAGAATGTTATGAGTATGGAAGCAGGTAAATCAACCTTGTGAACCTGTTACATACTTCTGCATCTTTCTTTTTCTGGGTGGGTTTGTTTTCATTGGTTTGGGGGTTTTTTGGTTTGGCTTTTTTCCCCCTTTGCTGCTCTGCTGTTGATGCTCCCTCCTTCACACACACACATCCCATGCTGGCCCTTCCTCTCCAGCTACAGGGTGACAGGATTTCCATAGGAGTGTTTCACAATCGTCCCTGAGCATGTGGGGGTGATAATCAGAGAAGGGGTGTTATCTCCCAGTGCTGTATTTGCCAAGGCTCTCCCTGAGAAACCCTGTGAGCAAAGACCCAGCCAACCCAGCCTCTCACACAGCAGTGATTGCAGAGCAGATAATATGAGGATAAGGCAATCTCTGCTCTTTCTCCAAGTCCTTCCTAGCCAGTCCTCCAGAAGGCTTTCCTTAGGACAAGATAGCTGGCTTAGAGCAGAAGATTTAATATAGCTGGAGTGATTTTTGTTTGGAAGAGAATGTTTTTGTTGCTCTTTTCTACGTGTGTGTGGTGTCATTTCTGGTCATTTTTTGCTACAGAAAAGGTTCTGCCCCAGCAGACTTTTGGCCACAGTCATGTCACAGCAGCCATGGTATAAAATGGGGTGTTGTACCCAGAACTGGCCCTTCAGGCAGACAACTCAGCACTCCCCCTGCTTAAGCACCTGATTGCTGGGCAGGTCTGGGTCACCTGGCAACCCTGGCTGTGAATCTTGCCTGGCAGCATCTGCTGAGGGGTCTGGGCTGCCTGTGGAAGCTCAGAACCATGGGCTAGGAAGCAAAGTGTCCCACCTCTGTGTGGGAGGAGCTGACTGTTGCTGTGTTCTATGTCTCACTTCCAGGTGAAGTCTTAGTGGGAGTTCTCCAAGCTGGGTTCCCCGCATTTTGTTGGGCAGCTCCTTGCAGGGATGATTGTGCAGGCTCTTTTGATTTATTGTGTCACACACAGGGGTTGGAGAGAGTGGTATTACAGACCAGACTCTGCTTTTTAAGGTACATGTGAGCAGTTTCACTCAACGTCTTCTAGGGACAGTCATGCACAGCTGTCCAGGCTGCCTCTGGTGCACCCTGTGGGGAGAAACCAGTTGGATCCTTGGTTTTCCATCTGTCTTTTATCTTTTAGCAAGAAGCCTTACCTCAGCATCTTTTCTTCCTTTTTTTTTTTTTTTTTTTTTTAAGAAGTATAGAATACATTTCTTACCCATGAACTCCACACAGAAGTACAGGTGTTGTCAAAGTTGTATGGAGATTATTCAGCACAGTGAAGTAACTATGAGATACTTTCACATGACTCCAGAGATGGAGGAATTCCATGTTGGCTGAGCAATACAGTGTTTCTCAACCTTAGGGGCAAGGGAATTTTGTAAGGTGTTTTTATTTTTCCCTCAGTAATAGAGCTTGATTTGTTTGAACTTTAATAGTTGGGGTAGAAAAAGGCAACTGGCTGCATCCCATTTTTCAGCTCAGAGAACTTACACAGAATTACTGCTTGTAAATTTTAAGTGATGTTTAGATTGTTAAAGAACAAAGTGATTAAATTATATGATTTGGATCCTCTGAAGTCTTTCTAAAGATCTGAGTGTTGTTTGGTTTCGGTATGCTTGCTTTAGTGTTTGGTTAGGGCTCTTCATAAACAAAATACAAACATTATCTTTATTACTCACAGTGCTGCTGCATACTTGCGGTTTAGGTTTTGCCAACTATTTGCATTGTATAGCCACAGACTCTGTCTGGGTGGCATAAACAAAAACAAAGCCTTTCTGTTCCTATCAAGACTTGTTTTTTCAATTAGGAGCATTAGTGTATCGTTAGGTAGAGAGGTAAGATTATGTCTCTGTGTGTGTGACTCTTCTCGAGTCTGAAGTGGCAAAAAACCACATCAGAATAGATTTACGGGCGTCTTATTAGCCATGAGCACCCACAGCATGATTAATGCTCGGCAAGAGAGACAGACAAGGCTGTCTCTGCCCCAAGAAGCTCACAGTCTAGCACTGATAAGACTTGCCTTGTAATTTAGGAGGTGTGAAATTCATTTTGTGTTTATTGATATTGTGGCCTTCCTCTGGATGCAGTTCTGGGATGCAGAAGCTGTTGTAGGCACATGAATCAGCCTGTAGTGGCTTCACTAATCCATGCAAATCAAATGCCTCCTGTTTGCTCTGTACAAGGTGCAAGATCAGAATTGTCTGTGCTAAGACTTCTCTCTCCTGGAACATGCCTCGAAACAAATTCCAAATAATGGGTTTCAGGAATCACAGGGTAATTTAAAAGCTCACATGTGCATCCATTATGAATTCACCAAAACTCATAATCCTGGGCTGCCTTTTAAATATGACAGGGCAGGAATAAAAAATGCACTGGAGGGCAAGCAATAGTTTGTACCCAAGGCCACATTGTGCCTATGAGTTTTGAAGTAAAAAAGATTTATATTTTTTTATGAGTGGTGTGTTATGTTCCCGACTACAACTGCCATGTCCTCACATCCACACACTCCCCCTTCCTCTAGTTTTTCTTCACTGGGTTGGAGAAACAAAAGGTGTAGTTGTGGAGAAGTATTTGTTCTTCGTTTTTGGTCATGTTCCCATCACATGCTGCAAATTGTATTTGCAAGTGTTGTCATTTTCAAATGGAATTTCCCATCATCTTTTCTTGAACTGTTTCAATAATTCTAGAAATGTGAAAGATGTGTGACTTTTTTGAAAGCAAAACAGAATTTCAGTTTTCAAAAGCTACTTTCAGAGATATTTCTTAAGCCATCAAAGTAAATAAGTATTTGTAATGTGTGTCCTAATTTAAAACCGTTGAGTTTACAGGAGGATTTCTACCAAAATCTGTGGTGTTCAGATAAATTCCTAATGATTTTGTTCAGTGCATAAGTATATTGTTTTCTGTAATTGGATAAAAATTACTCTCTACCCTTAATATGGTTTTGTAGCCAAGTGACTAGATAGAAAGCTCTCTTTTAAATTTGTCATTGAGACAGTTGAGAAGAGCTGGTAGAAAAGACATGTTCTAGCAACTACTTAAAAACTTCATAGCTAAAATGCACAAAATTATATTGCTTATTAATAATATTTAAAACATTATTAATATCTGGGACTAAGGTGTAAGAGCTTTTCTGTTTAGTGGCTGGGAACATCACTGCTCTGATCAATATTGGTGTACAGTGATTTTCTTGCCGAAGAAAAACATTCTTTTCCTTTCTGTAGCTTTCTAACAGCTGCAAGAAATGGCAGCTATTAGCCATGGAAAGCTGGGAATTAACTTTACCAAGAGATGTATATCATCTATAGGACAGTTAAAAGTCTCTACTAAGCTCTGCCATTGTGTGCTGAAATAAGGACGAGGAACATATGAGAAGTTTGGTTTCTACACAGTAGTTGAGAAATAGTTTAACCAGAAATTTTAAAAAGCCCTACAACCCACGGCCTGTGGTAATCTGTTGTGTAATAAATAAAGATGACCACAGCTATGGTAAAAATGCTGGTTTATCCTTCAGGAAGAGATATTAAGCATCTTCTCTGGTTAGCTTCTGGCAACTTGCATTTTATTTCTACTTAGAGCTTATTCTTCATTGCAAGTAAAATTAGAGAAGATAAGTGATTTTTGTTTTGAGGAAAATGAGGGAAATTGACCTTCCCTGAGGCTGTGAATATAAAGAAAAAGATTTTTGTGTTCTTGTTATGCCACCACACCAGTAAGCTGTCTCAAAATACTGGTTGCCACAGTGGCAGTGCTCTCTTTTCAGGAGAATGTCTATTGCTGTGTTTTGAGGGATTTTTAAGGTTTTTTGGGGAATTTCAGTTGCTGTGTTTTACAGTGATTCCAGTGGATGCTGTTGTCTAGTAATCCTTCAGTCCCAAGTGTTTTATTGCAAAGAAGTCTTCTGAGTTATTTTCTTCTGCCTGACACGTCCTGCATGTGAGGTGAGACTGTGAGGTGCTGTAAGGCTGGGATAATCCACATGGGATGCATTGAATCTGCCTCTCACCAAGCACTGCAAAACTGGCTGGGTTTTTGTCCTACTTGGCACCTGACAGAGGCTTGGGTGACCCTGGGTACTGAGTGATGCTGATAAAAAAGGAGGAACAGCCTCCACAAGGTAACAAGGAGGTTGTTGGGCCAGAAACTTTGTGTTTGAGAAGGTCAAAGGGTGTCTTCCAGAACGGTTGAGGGAATTGTCTTCCATTTTCTTCCGTCCCCCACATGCACCACTGGAAAGTCACAGCAGCCACAGTGGTCTCGACAGAAGTTTTCTGTCTGTCTGGGAATCGCGTCCTTAAGGCTCGTGGTTCAGCTGAATTCCTGAACATGCTGTATACCAGTCCTTTATACAGAGAGTTTTACTGGGCACGTGCAAGAGAATTACTGTGGGAAAGATCTGGAGTTGTTTAGGGGGGAGGAATTGATTCCAAATGATGCCTTGCTGTAGCTTTATTGTGTTTTGCAGACAGGGAATGAAACACCATTTTCTCCACACTAGAAATTTGGAGGCAAAGACTCACTAACTTCTTGGTTATCAAAATCAGATAGAATCTCAATGTTCCTTAGGAGTACAAAAGTACACATATCCTTGCTTATCTACCTAACTAGTAATTAATAATGTATGTGTTTGTTCCCAAGTATTTATTTTGGCCTCTTCAAAAGAGGTTTTATGTTCTAAGCCCCTTATGTGATTCCCAGTATCTCATACTTAAATGGCTATTCCAAAGTGCAAAAACCCCAGTGCTGAACACTCATTTTTCCATGACCTTATCTCATTCTTACAGGAAAAGACAAAGGGATATTGAGTGTTTTTCTATTTGGCTTATCCATTAAATAAGTTGTCTTTATTAGAATGCCTAATAAAGTGCCTGGGCTGAAGTGGTAAATCGTGCATTCCCTGGACTTGCATCCTGACTGAAGAAACTACGTGTAGTCTAATATCTAATTTTCACTATTAGCAGCAGTTCTTTTGCCACTGGAGCAAAAGGACATCTAACAGATTAAGAAAGATTTTGTTCAAAGATGCTCACCTTTTTCTTGTTATAATAGGAAAAAAATAAAAGGAAGAGGAAAGTAATTTAAAGGTTTTAATTCCTGTGAATTTTTAAAATGGATTGTATCGATTAACAAAATTGCTGCATCTTACAGCAGAAACTTTTTACAAGAAGGCAGTAATTGTAATTAATTTTTAGTCTGTGCCACATATTTGATGATAGCTCTGATTCATGCTATTATATTCTCTCTTCCTTCACCCACAGCAAAACAAATTTAATTTGATTCATACCCTTACGAAAAAAAAAGCAAAATTACTCACATGGTTATGATTCAGCTCTTGGCATAAAACCCTGTCCTCCTCCATCCTCCCCTTCTCCCACCCAAACCTCCCCCACCCTCACCCACTGTATATTTATGTCACCGTAGTCTGAAAAAGTTGATTTAGAAACGGAGCAAATGAAATCCTTCTTCAAGCTGCCGTTTTACTTACGTTGATATGAGTCTAACAAAACTTCCTTTTCACGAGTGCCATGGAGGCAGCAGCAGTACTCTGGTTTTCTTGTTACTTTAGCAGACAACACCACTGCACTGGTCTTGAGTTTTAGCAAGTTTTGTGTGTTTTTAGTTTTGTGCTTGCTTTTAGCAGTTCAGCAGAGCTGGAGCAAGTGATGCTAAAATTGGGCAGGTTCTTGTATTTGTGAGTCTATCTTTCAAAAAAAAAATCTTTAAGAAAATCATATATAGGGATTTTTTTTTTGTTGAAGCGGAATACCAGAAGACCTTACTTCAATATTATTTTTTCCTTCTTAATTAGTCCTTATTTTGTATCCTTAACAAGCTTTTCCCCAAGAAGAGATAAAAGCTGCAGTGCTTTCACTGCACAAACGTGTGGCAGCATTTCGTGTTTCCTACAAGCTTGTGCCAGATTCCGCTGTGGATGGGTGGTGGAAACCTCCTGTCTTCACCCACTGCTGGAAACACAAATGTTACAGTTCTGCCCATCATTGTCTCTGACGAGCCGTGTTCCCTGAGAGCTGAATGCTGAGCGCAGCTCAGGTTCTGTGATCAGGCACTGCGAGCACTCAAAGGAGATGTTTTATACATGAAAAGGAGATGTTTACAGAGAGCTGGTATGTAGAGGTGATGCAGTCCAACAATCCCAGTGGAAATTAGGAGCGGCTCAGTGCCTCTGAAAACTGGCGTGTGTTATGTACATAACACTGAGCACGGAGGAGCTTCCTGCACGTTGATGCTGAGAATCGGTCTCAGCAGGTACCATAACTGGCATAAGCTGGTGGGAAAAAGTGCATTTTCAGCCAAGCATACTAATACAGGCCTTCCACTTTCACTAAAAGAGACAAATAGGGGATAGCTGAAGGGTAAATATCAAAGAGGATTGAGTTTTGGGGTTTTTTTATTTCTTTGTTTGTATGTTTTGTGTGGCATTTTTTAATAAAAAGGTTCTCAGAGCCTAGATATCTTGTTAACCCAAAGAGGGAAAAAAAATGGACTTGCTCACTTTCTAGTTAAGTGATGCATGTTTCTTTATATCTGTGCTTACAAGCTTTACTTTTTCAATAACTTCGACAGGGAAGGGAATCTGTAGGGTAGAAAAGAGAAAATTCATTTCTTCCTCCTCTCCATAACATCATCTGCTTCTGCATGGAGCTATAAGGACATTCACATATATGTACATTCACACACATCCGTGGTCTGTGACTTTGCCTGGTTCACACGTCCCAGTGGTGCTGGGAGCTTCCCCGTGGGCTGGGCTCTTCCCCTCCGGCACAGGAGGGACTTCAGTGCAATTAGCATTGAGGGTGGTGCCAGTTTACTGGGGAGCTCGCTCCCTTCCTCAGGGAGACATGAGAGTTGGAGCATCTACTTTTTTCCCCAGTCCTGAGATGACTTCCACATCTTCAGTCCTGGTCACAAAGTACTGTTGTGAATAAACCTACCTAGAGTGACAAGTGGTCTTGCACATGTGGTGTCTTTGTGGCCTTTTCCTCTCCCTCTCCTCCCTCATGGCTTGAAGCAAGATGGGAGCTGTCTAGCTTGGGCTGTCTAACTCCCTGGGGAAGAGGAGAACCTAAGGTGTGGTGGGTGGTGGCCTTTGGCAGCAATGTGGAGTGCTGGAATCTTGACAGGATCAGTCCCTCTTGCCTGTGCTGTCAGCTGGGTGGTCCCTGTGTCCAGTACCAGTGACCAATGTCCAGTACCAGTGTTGTCCTGCCCCTATGTCCAAGACCAGTGAGGAGCATCTCAAAAGCAATCAGGCAATTTACCCTCACATTTGGACCAAGACACAGAGGTGAGAAAGTCAGAAGGGAAAGATATTTTGGAGGGGATGATTGCTGACTACATTAGGAAACAGTCTCTGCTTGAACAATACAAAGAAGAAGGTCTCCTGAGGAAATGGCCAGCAGAGGAAAGCACAGGAGGTGGGAGATTGTGTCTGTGAGGGTGCACAGAGCAGGGTGAAGAAAATAGTGCCTTCCCTCTCACATTCCTCATTCTCCGCCTTCTTGCTCCGGTTGGGCTTCCATGTTTCTAGTTGGGATTCCGTGTACTTACTCTGGAGAACACAACAGAGGGAATCCAGATGAACTTCAGTCATGTCTGAATGGCCAAGCAGCTGGAATTAGACCACCACTGCTTGCAATTCAGTGACACACCTTTCTGTATTCCCATTCTACAGCAGGACAAAA
Source organism: Rhipidura dahli (assembly GCA_013399225.1). Classification (NCBI taxonomy): domain Eukaryota; kingdom Metazoa; phylum Chordata; class Aves; order Passeriformes; family Rhipiduridae; genus Rhipidura; species Rhipidura dahli. The sequence continues at coordinate 561,649 of VXAC01001025.1, forward strand.
GTCTCAGCCTCTGACCCTAATCCCTCAAAAAAACCCACCCTAAAATGCCACCACCACCAGCTATACTGACTTTACCAAAAAGAGCATTTCTCAACAATGAGGGCAATGATGAAAGCACCTTCTTACCCCATTAGAGAACAGCTGATGTAATTTTTCAGTGCTATGTTTTTGCCACATAGAAGGTGACTGTAGACGATCCAGCTCAGCACTAGGCTGGAATGAGATGCACAGTGTGCTCCAGGAGATGTGGCGTGGGATGGGGAGCCAAGAGCTCCTTAGGTGCAGCTCACTTCCTGATGGAAATTTTTGTGATGTTGCTCAAGACATTTTAAATTTAAATATTCCTGGCCTCTCATTTTCTAAAGGAGACTAAAGACTACCATTTCACAGGGATATTATGAGGATTTACCTTAAAATGTACTTCTGAAGTATTTATAATGGTTAATCAGCTTTTCCATTATGGAGTACTTATGTTATTTGGCTGGCTTCAGCCACACGAATTCACACAAACGCTATACATAGAATACTTTGGTGGAATATTGTGTTTGGCTCATCTGAGTCACGGTTTCCATTCAAAAAGAACTGATTGTTTTAATCTAAATTATTTTCACAAAGAACCTTGTAATAAATGCTTCGGGAAGAGCTTGGAGATGGAGAGTGATAAAATCGTTAGCATAAAATATCTCATCAGAGTCAAAGGCAGATATGACTGCTGCCTACCAGGGAGCTGCAGAATGGAAGAATGAGGGCATTTGTGGTACAGCACAGGAAAAGGAAAAGCACTGTTCTAGCAAAGAGAGGACAATGCAGATCACTTCATTCAGTGCCAGCAGCTGGCCCCAAATAAGTTTAAGATGGAAATTTTGGAAAAAAAAAAGGAGGTCCAAACCATCAGAAGCAACTTCGGGAACAACCTTTAAACAGGAGCTGTGGGGAGGCTGGAACTCTTTTCAAGATGGGGATACAGTCATGTTTATAAAGTCCTCAGGGAGGTGTTGGCTGGTTTGCTTTCCAGTTCCCAATTTCTGCAGCCCCACCTGTTATCTTAGCTCTTGTCTTCAATTCTGCTATCTATCATTAAAGTTCTAATGAAGATGAACAGCATCTCCCATTCTTTATGTTAGTAGAAAACCCATGGCTATTTTAAGAGAGATTTATTCACTGTCTGCTAAGACGATGGAACATGTAATTCTCCATAAACTAATCTACCTGTTATTTAAAATCATTTACTGGCTTAATGCTCATAGACAAGATTTATAAAGTATTCTGATCTCTTTATTCTAATCAAATCACTTTAATCAAAGATAGAAAATATCCCCAAAAGCTTAAAACATGTGATCATTTCTTTAAAAATATAGAGTAGATGAAAAACTGATACTGAGTTTCGTACATACACAGTGTGAAATTTTTATTAAGTCATCTGCCTTTAATTAAACATAACATTTTTTGTTATCCTCATGCTATTCTAGGATAGGATGTTTTTGTCATTTTATGGTTTTATTGGTCTATGGAATAGTCCAAACAATTTGAAAATGTGGTTAGATTAGTTTTCCCTTGGGTTTGACCTCAGTAAACTTATCTCGTGGTCCAACTAGGCTTCTTTTTACTGTATTTATTACCTCAAGACAAGTTGTTGTGTGTTGAATTAATACAATGTGAAAAAGGGGAGGGGGTGGGGAGGAATTGGGTGTTTTCTGTTCTTTGGGGGCTTTTCCCCTACCCCTGAGAGCAGCTTTGAGTCATTCCTCCAATAGATCCTACTCCCCGCTGCTAAAGAGGGCTGTTGTTCTGTGGAACAGGAGGGTGGGGGAGAGGCGACTTGAGTCATCTCGGCTGGTTTGTCCTGGCATACGTTTCCTGCCCATAAATTGGGATTGGCAGGGCTTGTCAGTGGCAGGCAGCCTGGCCGTTGTTCCGGCTGTGCCTTGGACGGCGTTTGCTGCACCCGTGTGATGTTCGCGGCCGCACGTGTTTCTTCAGGGCAGGAAAACGGGGACGCAGCGTGGCTCGCTGGCATCTCAGGCAGGCGCTCGGAGTTGTTGGCCTGTGTTGCGTACGGGTTTGTGGGCAGGTGAGGTTTTCAGCATTGCTTCTGGGTGAGCCTGGTTTTATATACTATTGGTCTCTTCTCGCAGCAATCCCTCACGATTGAAACGTAAAGCATTCATTAGCACAGGCGCTTTTTTCTTGCGGGAGCCTTTTCTGGCAGGGGGGGCTGTTAATTGCTAATCGCTCAATAATGCCTTTCAATAATTCCGGTTTTATAATGACTCCTGCCATCCGCCACGCGCAGAAGTTTTTCAGAGCAGTACCGGCGCATCGCTCACCAGCAGCCTTTGCTTTGCGAGCCGCTTACAGCTTATGCGTGAAAACAGAAAAACAGATATTTTTGTGTATATATATATATATGTATGTATTTATATACATATAGGTAACAGACAGGGTTTCTCTCCGCGGTGAGGCGGGAAGCGCCGGTTTGCGCCTCTGCCCTCGGCGGGGGGAAGCGAGCGAGGCGATGGCCGCGGTGGCTGTGTAAACCCCAGCTCGGGGGCGAGGATTAGCGTAATGTGCGCCAGACATTCCTCCCGCGGAGATGCTGGCCGGTGCTGAATGCGGCCGTGTCTGTGTGAGGCGAGGGAGTTTCCTGCTTTAAATCACTGAGCAGGCTCCGGCTGGGCGTTCCCGCTCCCGCTCGCTGCCCTTTTTTCCTTCCCCCTCAATGAGTGTCCTTTGTGTAACCCCACTAATTCAGANGTCAGCGGGAAGCGCCGCCGGGCTCGGGTGAGTGCGGAGCGCAGCCCGCGGGAGCGCCCGGCCCGCGGAGCCGCGCTGTGCCCCGTGCGCGGCGCTGGGGAAGGAAGGAAGGGGCGCACCTGTGGGGCGCGGGGGGGAGCGCCGCGGGTGCTGCCGGCTTCCCCCCTCCTCTTCTCGCCCAGGGGGAAGTTCCTCGGAGGTTTCTCGGAACCCCTGTCTGGATAAAAGTACCCCTAGCACGTGTGTCCGCGACTTCCTTGTCGCGGGGAAACTCCTTTCTCCTTACCCGGGGGTGGGAGCTGGACCGCGGCGTTCAGGTGTGGGTGGTGGTGGGCGAGAGGAGGGTCCCGGTGTGCGGGGTCCCGCCGGAGAGGGAGGCTGGGGCTGCAGGCGCTGGAAGTTTGCTTTGCCATTGTTTTTCGTGTGTGGAAACTGAAATGACTTTAAATCACGAGCTAAGCGAGATCGCTTGCGTTCTGCGTGTTAAAACTAGATATAACTTCCCACGTGCATGTTACTTAATACCCTCTCAGTGTTTAGGAAAAAAAAAGTAATGTACTTCAGAGACACAATTCTCTTCAAGGCAGAAATACAGTGATATGTAAATATATATAAATATTCACATTGTTGGGTTTTACAAGACTTCTGAATATAGTGTGGTCCTAGAAATCATGTTGCCGTGTGAGTGCATATAAAAATGTTTATTTCAATTTTATTTAAATGCGGTACATTAATCGTTACATTAAAAGTTGCCTGCACGTAAGATGGGCAACAGTAGTGCCCGTAATACACGGTGGACCTTGCGTGTTGGTCAACAAGTAAAGAATGGCTATATTATGTGGAAGTTGTAACCTGTGTTTCAAATCTGCTGTTAAACTTTGTGGGCTTTATTTTTACTTTCTTTTTTGAGCTGTAACTTACTGAACATGCATTTGGAAAGTTCTTTGGTTACAGGTTAAAAGGTGTCATGCAGAGTATGGTCTTCTCTTTTGGTTCAGATGCATAAAACGCTGTTTCTTATTTTTAAATCTCTTGCTTTCATCTGTCTCAGATCCCCATGTGAAGATTTTTCCAAAAAGGGCAAAAAGAAACTAGCTAGCGTTGAGATTACATTTCTGGTATGAAGTTTGTCTTAATTGTTCAAAGGCCTTTCTCTCTTTCCTAATACAATTTTCGGAAGCTCTTTGAACAATGCTGTATATAAAAATAGAGCTCAAGGTTGTTGTGTAGCTAAATTTATTGCAAAAACGAGTAGGAAATGTCTAATAAGAGAAGCAATAAAAAGAATAGATGTTGAGATAAGCGTGTCTTCCAGAGGCAGTCTGGCTTCACAAATCGGGAAGAGCGTAATCCAACTTCTGCTGTTGGAGTCTCCTCCTCAGCTCAGGTGTGGCTGGGCACCAGCTGAGAGTAGTGTTCTGTTTTTAGCTTTGAGCACACGGCTTTGAGGTTCTGTGATTTTGGTGGGGCTGGGGAGCAGCTCCCTGCAGCTGGGTACGTTTTTACTTATAGATTTACCAATTAAAATTCCAGAGGAAGAATTCATAAGGTTAGCATTCTTCCCAGAGGTCCCCCTGCTCCCTTCCCCCCACTCTCCCAAAAATAAAAAGCACATACTACTCTGTTTAAGTAGTCAGAGCTTGAAAAAAATTTAAGTGTAGTCGATTTGTTGTCTATTATTAAAATGATCAGTCCCCTCCCACTGGGTTTCACTCACCTGTTTTGAAATGCTTGTATGAGGTGAGGGCTGACTGATTTAAACATAAGCTGAAATTTCGAGAATTAAATAAACATGTTCCAGTCAAATTCTGTTTAGATCATGTCTGTTACTTGTATTTTGGTTTGTGTCATACTGTTGACTGTTCCAGTTTATTAATAAAAAAACCCTTACGTTTTGTAGTATATGATCTCATGCAAAACCACATTTTACCCTCATTCTGTTAGTCACTTATTGCTGTCTGATTTTTGTGAACATATGTAATGAAAATATTTGCGTTACAAAAGAAAATGCCTGGAATTACAAAATGCTTTAGGGAAATTGGAAATTTTAACTGCAACAAGTAAATTTTGTTATGTGTCACAATAACAGTTTTTACTAATTATTACAAGTTATGTTGCCTGACTGACGTAGAGAAGGGCAAACATGAGGAATGTGAGAAATGCATTAAATTAGCTTTTTTTTGGGGTGGGGGGGGGATCCTGTTGTAGTTCTGTGTCGTCTGGCAGCTTAGATGCTGAGAGGGCTGTGTGGCTGGTTCACCTCTGTCCCTGATTTATTCAGTTGTTTGGTAGCACTTCAGCAGCGTGGGGATTCTGTAAAATATTTTGATTGTGTGGATAGCAAGGCACGTGTGTGAGAGAGCAGCACTGCATAGTGACACCCAGAATTGTCAGATAGCAGCAAGTTCCAGACTCATTAATTTGGATGTTCTTAGACCATGGGCTGGTGCACATCACATTCTTCTCCTCTCTCACATGTAACACACGCTGACCTTCTGGATATCGATAAGTTTTTGTGACTAAGGTTTTCTGAGTGAGAAATTGTTATAATAGCTACAGTGAGCCATGGAAACTTCAAATGCATGGTGTATACACCCCTCACACTGTAGCATCTTGAAATGGATGGATTCCATGGGTCATTTCAGTGTCTGAACAGCACACGAGCACAGTCCCAAGTGTGGCAGTGAGGGCCTGCTTTTGGTAGTAGTACCATGGTTCCCCACCTCTTAGACATTACTCTTTCCTCTGCCCAGGGTTTTGGGGTCTGGCTTAGCTGTTACACTTCTAGTTAGCCTTAACTTAGGGAAAGATTTTAATAGGCAGGGATGCTTGTTTCCAGTCCCTGAAGATATGTTATATTTATTACATGGCAATGGAAGGAGTTGCCCTTTAGATTACTTTTTTTCACAGTTCTTCGAGCAAATTTTTCCCCTTTAAATTCTAGTTATGTTGAGGTCTGAAACCTGGTTTCTTTACATGGAATCTGTTGTCTAGAAAATGCAGAAACACTTTGTTCATCCATCTGTAATTTTAGTACTGCAGGTAGTTCTTCTGCCCCTATACTTGTTAGAAATGCATGATTGGAGTAGTTTTCTTTGGGGGTTATAAAGTTTGATTTGTTCTTACAAATTACTTGGCTCAGCTGAAAAGTTGAGTTGGAGTTACTTGTTTGCCTGGGATTTGTAAAAAAGATGAAACATCTTTCGAAATGCATGTGTAAGAGATGTAGCAATTTTATAGGCTTGTGATAGGCTGTTAATATTTCTTTAAATGTCTTGTTGAAAATCCTCAGCACCAAAAAAAGTTAAACCTAAGCTGCTGCATGGACAGACTGAGGTGGAGTGCATATCTAAATCCTCTTGTCTCCTACATATGATAAATATGATTTATCATTGGCTTCAGTTCATAATGCCAGAACATCATCATCAGCTCATTTCTGTGAAGAGCTTGTATTGCTCATAAAGGCTGATGAGCAGTAGTGATTTAAATAAGTGATTTACTGGTACAAATAGCAGTATCTTAAAAGTTCAGCATTCCCAGACAGAAAATGTATTTTTATAGTTCAGATATAAAGTTTAAGAATGAATTGACTCAAGCAACTTTACAGAGTTACTGGATGGCTTTGAAGTTGATGGTGGAGTGATGACCTACAAATTGTTCTTTCACTTTCACACCTTCTGTCTGGCACATAGGAGATCCTCTGGACCATCACCCTGCCCAAATGGTTCAGCTGACAGTTTTTAAGCAGATCCTGATGGCTGTGTTTCTGACCTGTTCTCAGAGATAACTGACACGGGCCTATTGTGCAATGCCCAGCAGAAAAGCTTGGCTTGTCTAGTCTTGCCTAACAATACAGATGCTGCTGAATCTGGCTATTCCTGGCGATAAATTTGAACCGAAACTATTTGTCCAAGAAGAACAGTGTAAACCTCCTTTTCCAGTTTGTGTACTATTATATCCCCACAGTGTCTCAAAAGTCAGGCCATCGTGTTGCCTAAACAGAGGTTTGGAAAGGTGGGACTGGGTGTAGCTCACAGGAGAATGAGCTCTGTAAACTCCTAGAAATTACTGGGGTTTTGAGCCTGATTTCTTTATAAAGGTGAAAATTTTAATCCTTGACTATAATATACAACAGCCAGATATGCTGCTGTAAGCATCCAGCTTTAGGGAAGAAGCTGTAGCTGTTCTTTCAAAAAAATGTACTATATTGGCACAGCTCATACTGTGCATTATAAGATGAGGTATTGAACCAGGGAAACTAATGATCTGACAGAATTATTGCCTAGAAACACTGAGCAAGCAACATGTTTCTCAAATGGGAATAGTCTCTGACTTTTTGTTTAGCCTTGTTCAGATTCTTCCCTACTTCTAAAATGTACTTTATTTCTCTGTAAAGTGAACATTAGAACATATCAACCATCAAGAAGTAAGTTTTCTAGGCCAAGATCTTACTAGTGGTCACATCCACGCTGAAAATTTGTGTCTCCAAAGATCTTTGAAGATGTGGGAGAACAAACCCCCCTTCATTTTGAATATGTGAACGCTTACTCTTGTTACAGCAATACATGCTTGCTTTTAGTACTGGGCTGTGATGCAACCCTCCCAGTGAATCTGCAGACTGGGTTATTCTCTGCATAATGGGATATCAAAGTCCACATCCTGAAAAAAATTGTTGGCCTTCTAATGGTCATTCTGCACTCCATCTTTACAATAATGCTGAATTTCTGCAGAATTTTGGGTTCCTTTTTGCACATCAGCTTGTGCTCTTGAAAAGTTACGCTCCGTAGTTATTATGTGATGAGATTTGTCTGTTTCATAATCATCTTGAACCAGATGTTTCACTTTTCTTTGCCATCAGAAGTATCTCCTATAAATAGATGCATAGTGCTGTACAGTTTTGTAGCTGTCTTGGTCATGGTGAAACTGTGTGTTTATAAATCAGTGCTCATTTTAACAGCAACATATGGTCTAAATTTTGTAACCAGCTGTTCACACCTTAAGGAAAACATCACAGGTCTGGATGGCTTGTGAATAATTAAATATTTGTATTTTACTAATCTTTTGCTGCCCTTGTCTAACAAGTGTGGGGTTGGGCAATACATGTGAAATGATTTCTGTTCTCTACCTTTATTGCAAATACTTTGAGTAGTTGTCCATCTGAGAGGCCCATTTTGTTTTGCCCTTTTAATTTATATGGGGGGGAAACAGATATTAAAACCTTGAATAGCAGTATTTGAAAGAGCAGACTTTTACAATGCTTATACCCAAGCCTCCTTTAAATTTCAGGCTTAGTTAAAATTATGATGTTGTGATAAAGAAGGTTCAGTATTTGGCGGTGTGCTTTACTGAATGGGATTTGAATGCTTTGAATGGGAACTGGTGACGTGAATGTGATCATGTGATACCGTTCTTGGTTTTGTATAAAAACTGGAAGTATTTGCCAGTATCTGCCTGCAGATACAAAGGAGAAGTCCGTGTGCTAGCAAGTTGGCAAAAAAAGGGTGAGAAATTTGGGAATGAGGAGACAAGATACTTGACCATCCTGATTGTTGCAGGAGGCATTTGCAGAGATCAAAAGAATTGAAAATTTGATGGGTTTTGAACTATTTCCTGAGTTCATTTAACATGTGGGAAGAGTAAACTTTCAGGCAAATCTTGCAAGTGGTATCCAAATTCACTAATTAGTAAGATGACAGCCTTTGAATGGAGGAGATCTTCATGTAGCATCAGCAAATATTTAGCTCCTCAGACCTATGGCTTTGGTTAATCTTCTGGATGAATTAATGAATATGTAAATATTCATCATTAATGACTATGTTTTTAGTATCACTAATCACTTATCAGTGCAGAAGTCTCTTTAAATCAGTTTAACATGTCTTGTAAAGTTTGAGCTTATTTAGGTGCCTGATAAAGCACTGATTTCTCAATAAGCAAATGAGGGTAAAAGTGTTTTGCTGGATATGTTTTATGTGTGTCAGTAGTAATCAATTTGCACTGTGCTTACAAACAGGCTTCTTTTTGGGAGCCTGCTCTTGACGTAGTCCCTAGTGAGTGAAAAAAAATTAGATTATCATCAGTAATTAGTGCTTCCAATTTACCTCTAACAGCAGAAGCAGTCTCCAGGGTGGCAGCTCCCTAAGCAGGCGGGTATTTTGCCCTGTGCAGTGTCATGGGGATGAAGTGCCTGGGTCTGGTGGGCAGCAGCTGAACCAGGCACGCTGCGAAGGGGGCTGAGCTGGAGCCCTGGCCGGGAGAGCTCCGCGCCTCCTCCGAAATTCCTCAGGGGAGGAAGGAGTGGACGGGAGGCCTCCCTCCCCACAAGCAGCTGTGGAATGAGGATGAAATCCAGTGTTTATTCTTTCTCCCGGAAACTATAGGAAATGTAGCACTCACGTACATTGCATAATGGTGTTTGCAGTTGTGATAGGGAAAGCCTGAGCCGGCTGCAAGCAGAGCGAGGTGTTAGAAGCTCTGGTGTTCTCAGAGAGGAGCAACCACAGCATGGGCTGTGAAGATATTAAGCTGCTTTATCAGGGAACTGATCCTTACTTAAGGGATTCTGAGCATCTTTAGAAGATTTTTGACCTTCCTTCAGGAGGTGCCAGCTGAACCAAGCTGCAGTGCAGCGTCATCAACTCTCGGGAGCATCTGTTGGTGCAAGCAGACAGGAGGATGTGCCTTGTGGCTGGGGAGAGGAACTGGAAGTTGAGTGGCTGCTTTGTTTCCACTCTGCTGCCTAGCCCAGACAATCTTCTGGTGGAAGCTGTCTGTGATTTATGTCTCTCGTAAAGGAGTTGCTCACTTGAGTGCTGTAGTGGTCCAGTCCCCTCCGCTGTTGTCAGCTGCAGGGGTCTGGCTCAGATGCTGAGAAGTTGAAGTGACTGAGGACGCCCAATCTTCACACACAGAACATTAAAATGCTGCCCTTTGTCAGACAGGTGTAGTGTGAGCTTGTCTCTCACTAGTGGCACCACTTTTCCTGGGAGATCACCTGCCTGTCCAGAACTGTTGAGCAGTATCAGGCAGCTCTCACTAAAGCCTTCTTTAGTACAGCAGCTGGAGAAGGCAGAAGTCTCCTGTCATAGTCAGAAAAACAAAGTGCTTTCTTCCCAGCTGGCTTATGGGTGTAGGAAGAATGAACCTCCAAGACTCTGACATCCATATACAAACTCAGTCAAAGTGTGCTGATGTCAGGGTGATGCTCCAGGTTGCAACAGCCTTGCTGGTTTTGTTCAGCTGTTTTCAGTAGGCTGAGTGATGGGGAGGAATGGCTCCTTCCTGAATGTGAAAGGTGATGTCTTCCACTGGGTGTGTCAGCAATAGCAGCAAGGTAGGAGAAACCTTTGTGAAAGAAAAAACATGTACCACTTGTTTCTTACACCACAAAAGGAAGCTCCTATTGCTGTTACCCTATCTAGGTGTCTCTTTCTTGGCAATGATATGTTTTAGTAGCACTGTTACATAACAGAATTTCCCCTGAAAACATATGTGGATCATACTCTAGAAAATGAGTACAGAAGGTGGCAATATATTTGAATTAGAAGTCTCTAATTGCCTCTTAAGTATGAAGTACTATGGCATGCTGTGCTCTCCTGTTAGGCACAGGATTCATCTGCTTGATTACCTGATCTGGTAGGGAGGGGGGGAAAAGCTATATTGGCAAGCTGAGTTCTGTATTTTCCCCAAGATTTTCTGCCCAAAGAGTTGCATGTTGTAGCCAGAATGCCCCTCAGTAATTTGTAACTTCAGAGATTGACTTGTTTGGTTTGAGCACTTCCAAAATGCTTTTGCTGCCTGATAAATTTGCCTACTGGAACTTTCTTATTTCTTGGCTGAGGTTAAAAGCAATTCTGTGGTGGAGGTGCAGTATGCAATTCAATACCACAGAAGTACACATCAATTAAAAGGTGCCTAGATATGGGCAAGGAAACTTAGTCAAATATTCATTCAGGGGAGAGGGGGGGGGAACCCCAAACAAAACACTTGTATGTTGTAGATAAATTTGCTTCTTTGTGATAGCCTGGAGAGCCAAACCCTTGGGGAAAACTATTCCTGGGATGTCAGGTAAACCAGTTTTTAAAGGGTTGCATTCAGTGGCCCAGTTAGATAGGAGCAGTGAAGGTTCTGATGGATAATCCTGAGCAGCATAGTTCTGTAGTCAGACCAAATGTGTTTTCTTCCTGCAACCCAACCTTTACTTTGCCTGATTTATCTGGTGCAGAGTTGCTTCTTTGGCATCTTCTGCTTGTAAGTGCAATTTCTGTGGAATTTCAGAGATGGGTCTTATGCTTCTGGGATGTGCTGATAATCAGAAATTGTTAAAAGAACTTGCTTAGCAGACACCTTGATTTAAAAACAACACACCCACTTCATTGTGATGCTATTCAGGGAAATGATTCAGTGCAGTTTCAGTGGGTTTAAACAATGGCCTATCGGCACACCTATTTTGTAGAAAGCAGAGTTGTAAATGGGATGCCTGTCTTCTGCAAGTCTATACATAGCTAACAGCTGCAAGGTGATACTTAACAGTATATATGTCCTGTACAGAGCTTCCCTCACTGCATTCTATTTTCTCGTGCACTGAAGACTGCTAAATGAATTGGAAATATTGGAATGATTTGTTGGATCCTTCAAGTTTCACTTTCAGAACTGTTTTATCTTGCAGTAAAACATAGCTGGGGCTGAGTTGATTCACACACAGTATATACAGCCAAGTCCATTTTAAAAGGTACACTTGGTTTGGGGTTTTTTTCTTCCCCCACTCCACACACAGGCTGTAATAACATGACAGCTTATTTATCTTTATCTCTTTGTTCATGGCCGGTTTGAGTTGCAAGTAGTGAAACACTGCAGACAGCTCACGGTCTGGAGCTCAGCTTGCAGTCTTCAGTTCTGTGCATAAATTTGTGTTCAGAAGCAGAAACAGTAGAGCTGGGGCTGACAGCGAGTGGCAGGCTGCAGTGATAAAGATGTGTGTGAGCACACCTTCGTGCTGAGCACTGGTGTGTCGAGGCAGAATCCCAGACTGGAGTCTCTCAAATACAATGTGAACTTTGCCTGCTTTATCCCTGCCCACGTGCACCTCAGGCACACATCTGAGTGTGACTGTGCAGTGCATGGGTACTGTACAAATGAGTCAGTTCCTGTTCCTTTGGCTGAAGCTTCGTTAGGAGTTCTCAAAAAAGTATTTCAGAATGTGGATGTGGTCAGCACAGTCATTTTCCAGGCATCTTAAAGGAAACCCACATCAACTGTGAAAGTGACCTTTGGGCTCCTCCGTCCTGCCACTGTCAGAAGTTGGGCAGTGCTGGATGGGAAGGCTGGTTTGCTTCGATCTACATCTTCCCTCACAATTTGCACTTCTTGCCATTTAGGTGAAGTGCCTGGTTATTCTTCAGGAGAATTTCCAGTAGCGTGTCTGTGTGTGACTGATCACTGGTGGTACTTCAGCTACACGCATGGTTAGAAGCAGCTTCTGACAAACTTTGGGTCGTATTTAGTTCCTCACCACATTTTAGTATTGAAAACAGCTAAACCCATTAGAACCTGTAGTGTTATTTCCTAGTTCTTAAGGCAGAATGTGGTAAAAAACACTTGTATTGCATCTCCTGGGGTTTAATATATAGCTTCAGCTAAGTAAGTTCTCTTGAAGGCATCAATTATTAAGAGCCTCTTTTTTGAGATGTCAGAGGGATTACTTTCACTGAAAATGTCTGTCTTGTACTATGAATCTCTCTCTATTTAGAATGACTTACTTTTAAAACAACTTTATCAGAGTCTTCCTGCCTTATACCATGGAAATTTTTTTTGTGCATGTAATACTTGTGATTATATGCACCAGGATCTAGGCTCTGAATGGCATTATCTGCAAAATTACTGTTTTAATGTACTTCCTTTACTTTACTGACACATGCAGCTCTGCCATCTAATTGTCATCTTGTGCTGATGTTTGTGTTCTTACAGTGCACTGGATTTCCCAGCTATCCAGTGATGCTGTGTGAGGCATTCTGGGAGATGTTTCCCCAGGAGCCTTTAGAAGGCTGCTGCAGTGGGATGGAGTCTCCAAATGGGAACATAGACTTCATTTAGAAGAAAATGCTGCTACCAGATGATGGGAAAATGCTTTGAATCTGTTGGAACACAGAATTCTCTGGTCTCTCATCTGTAAAACTGTGCATTATTTACAGTGCTGACTGTGCTGTATAGGAGGAAAACAATAAGAGTGCAAAACCTGTGTTACCCATAACTCTAAAGCTTGTGAGTGACTCTGCTTTATTTGTAAGTAGTTTATTATTGAGCCTTCCTTACAACATTTGACAGGGAAAAGGAATTGTTCCTTGCACTACTTCGTGTGTTCACAGCACTAGTTGTTGTGAATTTATTATGGGCAGAGAGATAAAAAGAATTGTTCCGAAGCTGATCATGCCATTAGCAGACACAGAATGGAGAGCCAGGAGTGCCTGTCATCCTTGCTGCCTATCAGAAGTGTTCATGCACATGTTTTTGTTTGGGCTTCCCCACTCATCTTAAGAAAAGAGTGAGGATGAATGAGACTGGCTTTTTGATAGTAGTTCCTATGCTACTGCTGCATATTACAAGTTATCAGGCTCAACTAGACTTTAACAAATTATTTATCAGTATAAATCTACCCGGTGTTTTTAAAATATGTTTTGATAATACTTTAAATTTTTAACAACTGTTATGCTACAAAGGCAATATTTCCTTCATCTGATATTAAGAATAAAAGTATGCAGTGTGAGATCTGAATTTAATATGGACACATTTAAGTTCTCTTAAATTTAAGTTTTCTCAACGTCATCTTGACCTGTAATAGGAATCTAATTTTAAAAGCTTTGCTTCAAAGATTAAATTTAATTGCACCAATGGATCTGACACATTCCTGACTGTTGTACAGTATTTTGCAGTGACAGTTACTTTCCTTGCCTGGTGAACCTTGCATTTAGATAAACTACAGTGCACAAATGTAGAACTCTCTGCCACTTCTGTGCTTATTGGAGAGATTGCTACTGATATTTTTCTTTTTAGACCAACAAAACATGTGCCGACACACTTACGTCAGTGTGTCTTGCAGCTGTAGAGAGATGGAAGACCACCTCACTTGTGAAACAAATCTCTGTTCTGAAGTGCAGTCTTCATTTGTGATACTGATGCAGACACACATGGAATGGTTGGTCTGTATCCTCTGCTTGCTGATTCATACTTAAGTTGGCTTTGAGTTTTTCCCTTTTGAAATGCTTGTTAGTGTTCTGATGTACCATAAGCTTTTGGGTAGCTTGATTATCCTCACTGTCCTGTCTGGGTGTGTTTGGTCTTTAACCCTACCTTTGGAGTATACTCAGCTGTCATTTCTTCATGCTGCATCTCTGATTATGAAAAGCCCTTTTGGGCAGAAAATTGTTGAATTGGAGGAGGCCTGATTCAAAAATGCTCTCTTGTTTATTCTGATGTACTGTGGCTAATTTAGTACTGGAATACCTTAAAATTACTTGGAATGAAAAAAGCAAACAAACCCACAGAACCCTTGAAACTTCTCAGAGAAATAACCAGAACTTTTTTCCTGCTCTGCAATGATGTTTCTAGGAGTAGGAGTAGATAATACTTGCATTTAGAATAGATGTCCTATTAAGCAGCAGAATTTAACAATGACTAATGAGTGAGCATTGCAGTAAATTGAACTGGATGGAATAGGGCAGGTGTAGCCTGGGTTTCTATAATACAGCCTGTAATCACAGTCTGCTTGGAGTTGGTGTTTTAAGTATGTGTTGGGAACCAGGAGTAAAAAAGGCTTTTCAGTGGAGTTCTTCACTTGGAGCCTGTAGTCACACACTCCAGAAGCAGTGCTTATTCAGGCCACATCAGGAATGTCATGAGAAGCTGCAGTTAAATCTGCTGTCGTAACACAGTGTTCATAACTCTCCAAGAGACCTTCTCAAATTGCAGAATGAGTTTAATCACTGTCCACCACTACACGCTGTAGTAGTGGGGTGCTAATCTCAAAGCTTTGGTAGCAGATACTGTTTAATACACAGCTCAAATCTGAGATCACCTTGTAATTGCTGTGGTCTGCTGTTTTGTCATAGCCTGAACCTATTAGCAATCCATATGAGATTAAATATTACTGATACTCCATACTGTCCAGGATTTCCCTTCAAGAGGCTTTGTTCAAACCTACTGGTATGCTTGTCCTTACTCTTTTTCTCAGTATTGTGAATTCCTGTCACCATAGTCACTGCCTGCCCTGAATAAATTTACCTTCTTCATTTTAAGGTCACCTTGGTGAAGGACAGTATTTCTTCCTGTTTGTCCTGGATATACTTTTGAATTCTTGAGTATTCCTGAGATTCTTGAGGTATCCATTTAATTGAATAGTTGAGTAAGTTACTTTTGTGTTCTTTCCAGTCACATCTTACACAACAGTCCTGGGATAATTTTTGCCTTTTTCTTGGAGATGGTCTAAAAACAGTTGATGTTATGGAAAAACTCAAAGATAATCTTGGCAAGATTCTGAGTGGGTAAAACAGCCTGGAGATCGTATCTGCCATGAGAGAAGATGCTTCTCCAGCTGGTGCCTCCTCTATTCTGTTTTGTGGGAGTTATATACTTGCACAAAATATTTCTCTAAGTTCAGTCTTCTCTTCCAGGTTCTGTATTTCCCCTTTTGAAAAGAGAGATAAAAATCAAAGTTAAATTTTGATACTGTAATATGTTCACATGCATTTTTTGATCTACTAAGGTCATGGGTTGGTGGTTTTTCTTCAGGATCCCATTTAAGGCTTACCACAGACTTTTGTGCCTTTTTAGCATAATTATTGTGACATTTTCTAGTAGTTTACTGATTAGCACTTGCTGTGTTCAAACTGCTTTTGCACTGATGGATCCAGCCCCATGTTTTGGCTCCCTCCTAATTATCTGTATGATGTCAAGCATGAGAGGGCAGCTTGGCTTTGACTTACACGTGTCACTCAAATGTTAATGGCCATATTACACAACTCAGCTAGTGGCCCATGCAGTACAGTCCTAGATCCAAACAGGTCTTTCTGCTGAAATGCTTAAAGAAGGTAAAGAAATACTGACAACCATCTATCTCCCCTGCCAAGGCACTTGTTTGTCCCTGTTTACCTGGTCACTCCAGTGAAGTGCATGTAGGTGTCTGTATATTTACATGGAAGGAGCAGGGGCTCTTCGCTCAAATGGTTGTCTTAGTAAAACAGTCTTTTTTTTCTGTAAGGACCTTCAGTTCTGTGTACTTTAAAACTCCTCTGGTAATGCTAGAATTGTGTGACTTCTTCCACAGTGTTCCTGGGAGTACCAATTTGAAATAAGAATCTTACTGACTTTAAAAGCATTGATGCCACAGTCCCTTACACATCACTATTCCTGCTTTCTCCTAAGTTAAATATAGAATATTGCCTGTCTAGAGCTGCATGAATTGGTGTTTGTAACCTGCGTGTGACTGGCTGGTGTCTATTACTTTATGCAGATTTAATACCAGTAAATATTACCCAGGTTCTGTGGAATAGATGCCTATTTTAGGAAAGTTCTGAGCACATTGTACCTGTTGCTCTTCTGCTAAACATATTTCTCTTCACTGTTTATGGTCTAAAGGAAGCTAAGTCATGTGAGCTGTGGGATAAACACACACATTTAGGTCTCTGTGGCACAGTAGCATGCTGTTGTCATGTGATAATCTTCAGGCAAGATAAAATATGCCCTTGGCTTTCGGATGTCTCTTGCAAAGATTTCTTAACACTTGAAGAATTGCGAACCTTATTTTTGGTCATTGAAAGGTTCTTCATCTTCTAATTTGCAGAATACTTACCTAGAACACCAGTTCTTGTTTAATTTCAGATTTTCTGAAGACCTTAACTGCATCTGCATTGTAATCTGGGCATTATGTCCATATTTGCCCTTCTGAGGGCTTTAATGCCCCCGATGATTTTTTCCATGTCCACCTTCAGACTATATGTTGTGTTTTTGTTGAAGTTGCAGACTCTGCGTTTTCTTTCACACGCTTGTAACTTTGCCCTCTTGCGTTTCCAGGGTAAAGATTGCTGCTGTGTAAAATAACACGTGTGACACCCTGAGTGGACTTGTTCTGTTTGTTGGGATGGTTCTAGCATTTACCAGGGGGAGGAAGGTGGCTGTCATCTAAACTGCATGTACTGGAGGGATAAAGTGAGAGTGAGAACCTCTGATTCATAAGGCACAGCAATGCCCAAACCATGCCTGTGGTCCAGATTCCCAGTCCGTACAGGTTTGCAGCTAACTGGTTTAAAACACCTACCTAGGAAGTCATTTTATTTTCTTTCCCCTGCTTACCCAGACCAGAGTAAGGGGGGCCAGAGTTACTTTCCCTATGGCACTGGGAGGGATATTATAATATTAGAACTTAAAATATAAATTCTCAGCATAGATGTTTTGAGCTTCATGTTGCACTTGGCTGAAGGATTGGGAGGGTGTGTTTACCTCCCCCAGCTGAGTTCACTTCACAGGAAGGTGAGTAGGAGATGGTGGGCAACAGGACAGTAAATGAATTTATATTTGCCACCCTCCTGTTGCACATTGATGTGGTACAGGATCAGGTAGCTGTGTAACATCAGCTCCGTAATTGACTAATTAAGTGCCTTGTTTTGTGAAGTTCAAGTAACACAAACATTCTCCTCTGAAGTAAGTACTAACTGCACTTATGAGAGTAATTATCTTTAAAGTAGGTCCTCGAGGAGGATGCAGAAGGGATCACGCTGTCAGTGCTGCCAGTTAGTCTTAGAAATTGTTGGCACTTGGCTTTTACCCAACTTCTGCATCAAACCGGTCTCATCCCTGGTATGCTTTCACTTGTTTACTAGGTACTTGCCATTTTATGCTTTTTTTTTTTCCCTTATAGTTTCTTTTTTTTTTTAATTTTTGTTTTTTCTTTATTTTCTTTCCCTGGTATTTTCTTCATGGAAGTATCCAGCATGAATAAATAATGTTACTAAAGATGAGGGCCCCTGTTTTCCACACAGACTGGGTCCTATAGAGGCTGGAACTGTGTGGTAGCTTGAATTGAATTGCATGGTAAGGACATAGCAGGGCTTTCAGAGCCCAGCCATCAAAGATTATGTGCTGTAGGGTTATTGAGAGAGGCTTGTTCGAGTAATTTCACCCAGTATCAGAGTTTATTAGTATTTAGTCTTTACTTCAGCTGAATTATATCTACACTAAAATACAATATTTTGTGATTACCCATTTAGTTTCTACTCATGTTTCAGCTGCATTGATAGTCAAATTGTTGATATTTGGCATACTGGGGGTGTGCTGTTGCAAGGTGCATCCATGCTGTTTAGAAAAAGAGAATTAAGCTAGCTAAGAAACTGATAAAATAGTTCTTTGATAGCTGTTGAATCCTTAGCATCTCTACTACAACAGTATTGATATGCCACGAGCACCAGCTATTTGCTTCTTGAATGGCTGGGTGGGTCTGTTCTGCACATGTTCTACACCCTGATGTGCCTGAAATGCTGGTGGACTCTGGTAAATCTATTGCAGAGGCACAGGGGCTGTGACTGCTGAGGGGAACCCAGGACAGGCTGTGGGGGAAAAGTGGTTTTTTCTTTTTTTTGTTCCCCCACCTCTTCTGTGCTTTGGCAGTCTCCTGCACTGTAACCCTGCCTCATTCTTGGAAACATTTGGTTTGTGTCCACACCAGCAAGTCTGGCTGTGGGTGTTTCTGTAATACCTTTTGTGTGCACAGTGCTACCCTTCCCTGTGTCTTGGAAAAAACATAGCTGGAATCCTCTGGCAAGGTGTTTAACACTGTGTGCTTAAACAGAAACTTCACTGGCACTGTTTGCTGCCTTTATATAAAATTCTACCTTACTCCTCATAAAATGGTGATTTGATGAATAAGTTAATTCAGTTTCTCACATTCTGTTACCATCCAGCGGGCAGTTACAATACACTGGGGTATGAACATGTGCTAACAATAGCTGACAACTGAATGTTACTTGCAGAACAGTGTGGTCCTAATGCAGGCTTTAGAGAAACTTGGTTCATTACTTCCTAGCATACAGAAGCCTCTAGCTTAGGGATCTAAACTCATGCTTATACCCTTCCATGGAAGTTTTGTGCAGCTCTTCAAAGCTGCAGGCTTCATTATTCCATCAATTCCAGTTTGCACAGTTTGCTTAACTCCTTATGAAACCTATTTTATTATGGCTGTAAAACGTGTTGAATTAGTCTACAGTTTGTCCTGGTCACTTTTTTGCATGCTCAAATAAGTATTTACAGCATCCTTTATGGATTTTTGCAGCTAAGCCAGTTTCTTATCTGTTTGTAACAAATCCTTCAAAGACCATGTCTGTGAGGTCAATGCAAAAATAAGTCCTGGTTAAAGGTAACTGTGTTTGCATTTATCAGCAATCAAATTTTAAAAACAAGTTAGTTAGTTGGCCTTTGAGAATGTGAGTGGTTTTGCCTTTAGGAAGTTGTTTTAGAAGGCTGTGCCAACTCTATACCTCCCTAGGCTTGCTCATACTAGTGCTCTCTGGCAAAGCAATTTAAGAAATGTCTTGGGCAGGATTTTCATAAATCTATTCAGCCCAATCAGAAGCCCCACTTAATAGAGCAATGTATAAATAGTGCAGAGAGTCAAATGATCATCAGCTGGTCTGAATGGGTTTGACCACTACAGTCACAGGGTCTGAGGTATGCAGGAGCTGGGATCACTGAAAACATGCTTTGCTGCAGAGATATCCTGGTGCTGGTGTAGTTATGTAACTGCAGAGGAATTCATGTGTGTGAGAATGAGTTTTAATTGGACACCTGTATTTAATGTTGGTTTCACCTTCTGTGTCATTACTGTGGGCTTTTAAAAAAGAAAAGTTGCTGCCTTGATTAACTTTCCCATTTTGTTAAGTGGTGTGTATTGCAGTGCAGAGCTGAACTCCACGATTATGCATTTCCTTTATAAACTTGGTGCCTACTCACTTGAAACAATGCACTGATCTGTTTTACTGAATTCAGAACTTAAGACAGAATGGCTCTTTGCCTAAGTTCATATTAGGTAATTAGACGTTCTTGGCATGCTTGGTAAATGCTGAAATTCCATTGTGTTGTGCATTAAGCATGGGGAAATATTTCTTCAGCTGCAGTGCCAGTGCACTAAATTATGTGTTTTGGCTGTCCCGGGTGATGGCTTTATTAAATCTCAGTGAAACTGTCAGCTCTGGACTTGCAGGGATGCTGGCTTGCTTTTGTTTGGGAATTTACTGGAGCCAACATCCAGGTAATGATTTTTTAAATTTTTTTTTTAATTGAAAGCACCCAGCTTCCTCACTTGTAAATATCACAGTATGGATTCTAGTAAACTAGTAAACAAACTAATAAAATGGCACCTATTTCTTTGTGGTCAGTTCATTTGACACCTGTGGCTGTGCTGGCCAGGACAAAAACATTCTACCAAATTCAGTAACTTCATGGGAAGAACCACTGTCCAAACACAAGTAATTGGTATTTCTCTTCTTCCTTTCCCCACCCACCAAAGTATTTGTACTGAATAGCTTTCCCCCCTCCTTGTATTACAGATTTGAATGCTTGTCAGTGCCATCCTTGTCCTTAGAATGTACTAGCCCATGATGTGACTCTCACAGCAGAGCTGTTTGATAAGAACCTGTTTGTTGCCTTTCCTATCAATTCTACAGCTTTGATTTTAAAAGTTATTTGTTTAATCCAAACCAGCAAAAGCATGGTGCCCTCTGTATCAGTTATGTTTCTTGTCTCGAGTGATGTACTTGAAGATCATTCAATTGTATTAAATATACCTTGATTCAGCAAGCAAAGGTGTGAGTCTGTTAGGAGGTGATTCACAAGTTTTTTTAGTCACCTGCCTTTGTATTTAATGCACAACACACATCCAGTTGGTTTTTTCTAATTTGAGGATGATATGGTGATGGGCTCAGTCGCATCTTGCCTTTTTTTGGCAATAAAACGTTATATTAGAACAGTTCACCAGTGTCAAAAGCTCTGCCTGTTGGTTTTATAGATGACAGATGGTGGCTTTTTTCAGTAACTTGGTATTTCTTGCTTTCATGAGGCAGTGAGACTCCTGTCTGCACAAGTATCAAACCCAGGCACTGCTCAGGATTATGGTATAGCTCGAGGCTTCAGGTTACATATGTGCAAAGAGTTTCTGCATCTCTGAGGTGTTCACAAACCTCCTCCCTTTCCCTTCTTGCAGGAGCTCTGAATTTAAAGTGACCCAGCCCTTTGTCATCTGAAAAGCTGGACCTTTTCTTGCTGCCCTGGTTAGGGCTGGGATAAATTTGGTTGCAATGCACACCTTTAGAGGTCTGGGGGAACTTCAGAAGTCTGAGGATTCTTGCAAAACACTGCTCAAGAGCTGCCCCTCAGCATCACCTGCCCTAAAAAAGAGGGTGATAAAATGGGTTAAAGGCTCCTGCCCATACCCACACCTCACTTTTCCTCTTACAGCTGCAAGGGCTCTGGCTAAAACTTGCAAATGACAGAATAGTTGATAATGTAGCAAATCAAACATTCTTTCATTAAAAATTTCTAATTTAAAAATAACATTTGTATCACTAAAAGTCTCGTAAAGCTTCTGTCTGAGCCTCTTGGCCTCTTCTTGAAGACACAATGACCATGCTTTCTCTGGCTTGTTCCAAAACCTGCCTGACTGAGGATTGGAGGGGAGATACTTCCTCAGAGTGGCACCCAGCCCAAAGTGCCTGTGGTGGAAAAGCTCTGTCTCGTTTTGTGGGATGATCCTTGCCCTCCTGAATACTGCCAGGCCCTGGCTGGGAGGGAAGCTGGGAGTGTCGTGCTCTGAGGTTGGGAATGGCTTTAGCTCTAAGCTGCAGCATGGTGGCAATACTGCAGTGGGTTATGCTGGCTTGGCTTGAGGAGGATTGAAGCCAGGGAAGGGTGAAATTATTGCCTTCAAGAAGGAGGGAGAAGTGGACAGGTTGCAGTGAATGAATTGTGCAAATCACTGAGGTGAGTGCTCCAGCAGAGAAGTGCCCTTCCTGTGTTCAACTCGCAGCTTCTGTGCCATTGCTCTTGTGCCTCTGGTACCTGTTCCTGGGGAACCCCTCTGTTGTGCAAACTCCAGAGGGTGGCATAGGTACTGTATAGGGGCTAAATAATGTCTGTTCATCATTAATAAATGCTATTTGTGAAACTCTGCTGTGGAAAAAAGTTCGGCAGGGCATGCGTGATTCTATTACAATGGGGGCATAGTGACTACCACTCTTTTCCAGAAGTATCTGACAGCAGGCTGTTCTCTTATTTCCTTTCCAATAGATCAGTCTTGAATAACTGCTGATATTGCTGTAATTTGATCAAACATTAGTGGTAAAAGTGCTCCAAAAAATTATTAAAAATACATAAAAATTCTTACACTCTATTATGGTTCTGTATTTAAAAAGAAGGAAAAAAAACCCACTTGGCAGGCTGATGACAGTGTTAAAATACTGTCACTGAAGTTGAAAGTTTTCCCAGTTCCCAGATAAATGTTTTATTTAAACAAATGCTTGAAATATTTAATGAGCAGTTCTAACTTGATGGGCATTATTTGTATGTTTTTACCAATAATGACATTTCTTGGAATGAAAATCTTAACACATACAAGACTTCAAGGAGTTACCTGGAGTACATTTCAGGCACCACTGGAAGGCCAAGCTAGGCATGTACCCACTGGGATTTTTCTCAGATGTGCTGTGCTGAGGCAGTTCCTGAGCTTGCAGAGAGGAGCCAGGATTTCTTCATTTAATAACAGAGGTAGAAGAACTTCAAACCACCATGAATGGGAGTTTTTTATGCAAAGACCTGATGTGCTGGACTGATTTCTAATAGAAACTAACTCCAAGTGTTTTCCCTCCTCTCTGCTAAGTTACTCAGTTGTACTTTTTTCCTCACTGCAATGTGGGATATGTTTTCCCATTCTGGGATTGCCTCTATGCCCATAAATTTACTTTTATTTCCTGAATGCCCTTTCTGACTAAGAACAGCCTGGTTTTGCATAATTCATGTGTTTTTTTCATGTCATTTTGTGCAATATTGTTGGAGGATTAAGAAGAAACTTAATATGACTTTGGTTCTGCTATTATTCTACTTCACATTTGTGAGCAGTTCTTACTATTTGCATTTTGGGGGCAGGTCTTAAGTAATACATAGGGATGAAACAGATTATCTCATAATAAGGATGTAGGAATGCTGCATACTTTTTAACTATAAAAGCCAATGACTGCATACTGGAGGTGACTGTTTGGGCCACACACTTTTGTGTTTGCTGTCCACAAGAAATCTGTGTGATACCAGTGGTGGAAAGTTCTTTATTTACGAAGGCTAATCTACAGAACGCTTTCATGTACTGATTTTAATTTTTTTTTCCCGATTGTCTCTGCAGGTCGTGTCGGATTAATGCTGTGGATCAATCAACCCAGAGCCTGTAGTTGCCCATCAGTCGCTCAGTAGTCAGTGTAGATTCTGTCTTTACAATCAGCAGCTACATCTGGCTACTGGGTCTCTGATGACATCTCCTACCTCCTGTCTAGACTTTTTGTTGGATTTGTGTCTTCTCTCCTGGGTGCAGAACAAGTTCACAGTGTAAACAAGTTAACGCCTGAGGTGTGGCCCTAAACAAAGGATTGGATATCTGTTGGATCTGCTTCACAGTGGGAATCAGATTAAATACCTGGATGTGGTGGATTGGAAAGCAACAGCCTTTTCTGTAGCCTAGTCCTGGGATTTACACTAGTCAAAGCTGATGGGAATATTTGCAAATTTGAGCTAAGAAAATAGTTGGATTTCACTTTTTTCAGTGCAGGATCTTTAACCTCTCATGCAAAGGGAAGGTATTGAAACACCTTTGCTGATTGCATGCCTACAGTGTGTTAGGGGAGGAAACGTGCTGTGAACTGGGATGTGCATAGCTGGTTTTTATCAGTTCTGTGTGAAGACTGTCCAGGTTTGGGGCATGAACCTGGCATACAATGTAGATTTCTGTGTTTGTTAAGCAACAGCTACATTGTCTGCTGGGTTTCCAGCTGCCTGGAAATACAAAGTGGAGGGTTATCTACACTTTTTTTTTTTTTTTTTTGATCACATTACCTCCCTTATGTCTCTGAGGAAGACAATGCAATTGATGTCCAGTTGCTGCCTCCCCCTCTGTTCTCACACAAGGGATCCAGCTGGTGTCAACTAGAGCTTGGAGACAGGGTAGATCTGAAATTAGTTAAGATAAAACTTCAAGGGATTGAAGTGTGGAGACACCTGACTGTGAGTAGACGTCAGGCAGAAAGAAGCTAATGCCTGCTGTCTGAGTAACCATTACTTTCCCTTGGTAATGGTGTGTCACTTTTTTTTTTTAATCTTCAGATGGAAAGCTATATATGTGTGTACTGTACAGTTATGGAATTCTTTTTGGAGAAGGGAGCAGTGGGAAGCTATTTATAGGCCTGACTTTTTTTTTTTTTAAAAAGAAGTGTGCTGTGTATAGCATGACTTATATACAGAAAATGCCTAGCAATAATTGGGGAGGAATCAGATAATGTCTTGAGTGCTGATTCCAGCTGGATCTCTTGTCATTTAGTGGCACCAAACCTAATGTGCTTCACTTGTGCACCACATCCAGCCACGCAGTGAGAAAAAGGGCAGTTTCAGTTTGAGAACATTAGGCCTGGAATAGCAGGGGACTGTTGTCCTTCCAGAGCAGGTCTGCAGTCACAGCAGTAAATGGGGAAGCTTCTACATCACATGTTTGTCTGTGCTGTTAACCCTTCTCTGGTGAGCTCTGTGCCATTTCCCCGTGGAAACCAGGAGTGTTGTGATGGCTGCTCAGCCTGAAGCAATGTATGGTTTGGCTAAGCTTGTCTGGACTATGCACAGGTGATTTTAGATCAGCAGGCATCCAGAGCTCTTTCCTCTGGAAGAGCAATACTCAGGAGGCTGAAGGGCTCCTAAGTGAGTGCTCCTGCCCAAAATTGTGTATTTTGTTAAAACAAATAAAACTTCTCATGCAAAGAACTGTGTCTTTTCTTGTTTACTGCATCAAACTTAGGTTTTCAGAAGGTTTTTAGGACCTATGAAGGGACCATAAATCTGTTCATTATGATGTCTAGTGTAGACAGCCCCTCAATACTTCTGTCAGCCTGGCTGTTCTCAAAAAGTACACATTCATTTATGCATTTGTACCTTAAGTAAAAATGTACAGACAATTGCCAACAGCCAATAGTTGGCACAATTAATCACTCCCTATTGAAATAACTGTGGGGAGCTTTGAAAGCTGCTTGTTAAGGCTGAATAAGAATTTATCCTTTGCTTTATGTTGTTTTCCTCAGTGCCAGTCTGTTGGCATCTGCATCTCTGATATTGCAGAATTGGTAGGAACTTTGATTTATCTTTTTCTTAAATTAACTGGCACTTTCTCAGTGATGTTACTGGTGTTTCATTCCATATAGCCTCCCAAGTCCTGACCAGCCTATGCACAATGTTCCTGAAAGTGGTAGTAAGTTGCTCTCTGCAGTGTTTTTGTGGCTCATTTAGCTTCAGCAATATTAAGACAGCAGCAGCTTCTACAGCATTGCTTTGTTCCTCTGTTTATGGTTGTTCAACTCAACCCTTAAGGACTCATGTCAGAATAAGTTATGCCTGCCCCAACTGTGTACATGACAAACACCATAAAGAACTGAGGAGCAGATCAACCTAATATTCAGCATCAAGCCCCTCTCCTATTCAGTTTCATTTCCCCACTGTGTTACAGTTAAACTTACCATGTTGAAATCCCCTTTGTGGGCAGGTACTTCTGGTTCCTCTTATTTTTCTGTTGTGCTGCTAGGTTTTGTATATGGACACCTTTAAAATTAAAAGGGAAAAAAAGCCCCACACATGTTCCTCTGTTACCTTACTCTTGAGGTTCTTACTTTATTTTCAGTGTCTAGCATAGCTAATGGAGGCATTTAAAAGTGGTTACTCTTCCTGCTGTGATTTTTTTTGTTGTTGTTGTTTTTTAGTTCTTTGTTCCTTCTGTATGGATTTCAGTGAAAATGACATAAGAGCATGACTCTTCCTTCCTTTCCCCTGCTGAGGGTGCCTTTACTACTCCTGGTTAAACTGCTGCTAACTGCAACCAGAAGTCCTCCTTCAGCTTCAATGAAAGAAACTGGATCCTGTGAAATAACATTTTCCACCTGTTCAACCTTAGTGAGGTTCTCAGAGTTTGCATTTTCTTTGTCCTTTTGCTCCCAGCAACACCCGTGGCTGTATTTTTGTGATGTCTCTCTGCTGTGATGCTCAGGAGTGCGAGATCTGACTAAGGTGGACGTTGTTTTTCAGACAGGAAAGTGGGACCAAGGCTCTTTCTTGCCTGGCCAGAGCTCTCCCTCTCTTCACAGCGCTCTCTGTTTGCTGTGAGGGTGGTGAAGTCATGGCATAGGTGACCCAAGAGAAGTTTTGAGTGCCCCATCCCTGGAAGTGTTCAAAGCCAGGTTGGATGGGGCTTTGAGCAACCTGGGATAGTGGAAGGGGGTGAAACAGGCAGTAAGGCAGTAAATGGTGAGAACATAACTGCTAGAAATCTTGGTTTTATCCCTTCAAAGTGCAGAGCTTGGAGTTTGGCATTCAAACCTGATTTCCCCCAAATGCCCCCTCTTTCCTGCCCAAGCAAATAATGGGAACTGAGATAGTAGTGGCAGTTGAATCTGTTTGACCTGGTGGATTGAAGAAGATCACAGCACTTTCCTAATTTTCTATTTTCAACTGCATCTCAGTTTATGTAATATCTTCCCACACTAATATTCCTTCCCATCCTCTGACTTGCTTTTAGAATTGGCTTGAATATCTATTTAAATCTTAATAGCAGGAAGAACAATATTTTTACTTTCTGGCTCCAGATAACTGCTAGGAAAGCCTTGCTGCCTACTATTTCTTTATTCTGTGACAAATATTTCTGTAGACTGATCTTTGGTTTCTTGGCTCTGTTTATTCTTTCTATGCAAATCAAGATTGAGAGGATACATTTAGACCAACCTTGATGTTCTTGCAGCACATCCTGCCATATCAGTACATGGTAGCAAAAAATGCATTCTGTCAGTTTCTTAAGAAACAAAAAATCCAAACAGTCCTGCAGCCATTAACTTTCTGAAATGGCAATAACCAATATAAAACCTGAGGCCAGGACACCAAAACCCAAAACTGTGATTTTTTTGTAGAACAGAATAATGAATGGGTTGCTTTAATTGCCCAAAAGTGTGAACAGCCATTCCTAATGGGAGAGCTCCATCCATTGAATAGGTGGCTTGTAATTAAACTATGGAAACCTGTAATTTGGACTTCTCTTGCTATCCTGAGTAACTGAGCAGATTCTGTGTCTTGTGCACAGCTGCTTTTTGGGGACTGTTGGGCTGTGGCTGTTCTTGCAGCTCCACTCAGCACTAAGGAATTCCCAGAAGTTACCTGTGGAAGGTAGAGCAGAAGGAGGGTGTTGAGGGTTTTAGAGCAAGCAGTCTTTTGGAGACCTTCCAGCAGGCACATTTTCTTTACCTCAGCATGAGTGAGCATTTTGCAAAGGCATAAACACACCTGGGACTCCTCACCAGAAGTACCCTCTCCACAACGTGCTTTGGTGTCTTGACTTGAATGATGTTGGTGTGCTCCTGCATTTTTGCTCTGTCAGTATCCCCCTGCTCTCCTGAAGTGGTGTTTTGGGCAAGCTGAACAGCCCCTGGGTCCTTTGTCAGAGATCTCTGGGCCTTTCACAGAGGGTCTAGTGCAAATCCTGTAGCATGGAAGTGCTTGTATGCAGTGCTGCAGCATCCGCAGAGCCTGTGGGGTTGTTTGTGCTGGGATGTGTTGCTCTGTACAATAAACTGAAAAAACGAGACCTTGGTTGTGGGTGTTTGCAAAACAAAGCTCTGCTAAAGAGGTGTTTAGTTTAAGTGGTCCTTGGCATTGGAGAGCCCTGCAGTTACTGAACCTATCCTGTCCCTGGCTAGCCAGCTACTCTAGAAGCAGTTAACCAAAACTGCGAAAAGCCTTGAGAATCCAGTTTAATACTGGCATTTTTCTCCTGCTATGTGGCTTTACAGCTCCTACTTGCAGCTCACAGAAAATGCTAAATTGTTTTAGGAGACTGCTCTAAGGCAGTGGCATGGCTCTGACTGGCTGGCCCTGTATACAGCAGCGAGTTCTAGTTGGAAGGCTTTGAAGAGCAGTTGCTGCTCCTACACGTTAGCAAACTTTATCCTTTCAAGTTGGTAATTTTTCTATCTACTCTGAAAGCCTTGTTCTGTAGGTTGCTAAGTAACACCTGCACGTATTTAATTTTCCATGTGCTCTGGATGCCAGTCTTCCATGCAAAACACCTTTCCAAAATTAGTGTCTGTCAAACTCCTGAAAGGTAGTGGTGTTGAGATGCAAGTCAATCATGTTGCCTGCTGTAGGTGTTAATTCTCCCATCTAAAGACACTTGCAGAATCACTAATACAGTGAATCTCCAGTTCCTTTTAGCAACAAGAAAACAGTATCTTCAGAAATAGGTGCACACTAATTCCAGAAAGAGAAGTAAATTGCAGGTGGCACACTTATAATATATATTTGTTCTTTATGGTGATAACACATCCTTTAAAGCTTAGTTTCCTTTAGAGTGCAGAGTTCTGAATCATTAGGTAGGTAATTTTCCTGTGCTCCAAGGCTGGCTGACCACTGACTGGGTAGGTGCTGAGGATTTTTAGAGAGGAGCAGGCATCATGAAGATGTGAGGGAAGGGTTGATGAAGAGTATAGGAAACTTTCCCTTTTAACCTGTTTTATCTTGTAGAAGGAAGGATTGGATCTGTACCTTCTCTTTCCCGACCTCTAGAAATTCAGTATACTGTTCCACTGGACAAATATGCTATACCAGACACTTAAAGTATTTTTCTTCCTGTTTGCCTGTGAGTGTTCCCTTGTTGCTTGTATAGTCTAGGCAGGTGGGCTGAGCCTATTTTGAGGAGAATATCAACACCTGAACAGGGCACTGTATATGCTGAGACAGGAGCTGCTGTTCCTTTCACTGAGTGTACCTTCCCTGTTTCATGGACTTCACACAGCAGTGTCTTGTACACTTCCATGGAGCAATGAGGTAACTCTGGATAACTGCAATTACATGCAGAACATGCACATATAAAATACATTACAAGTGTGGCAGCACAGCCAAAAATACCAGAACTTTGTAGCTGCAGCAACAAATAAGCCAAAAATGAATGAATGTGAAAGTAAACAAACCTGCCACTGCCTTTTGTAACCTCTGTAAGCCCAGGCAGCTGCTGCAAACAGAACTGACTCATGAGGTGTAGGGTTAGGAGTTGCAAGAACCCTTCCTAATGTCTCCCTCTGTCTATTTAGAGACAGATTAGCTGCCTAAAGGTGTAAGAGTGAGCCCTACCTGTTGCTGAATGGCCAATCTGCAGTGCTCTGCAGAAGGTTCTTGCTCCTCTCTGTCACCCAGTTCCTCCTGGCTGTGACAGCTGCCCGGCTGTGACTTGGCTGCTGATGGATTTTTTATCTGCTCTCAGTTATTGCTACATTGGTCTCATTATCAGTCCCCTGAAACTTTTATGCTGTTCTCAAAGGCTAGTGGTGTTCCTTTTTTTCTTCACCTATGGTGTGAATAATGGTAAAAAAAAGGATTTGAGGTGCTGGTTAGGAGTTATTTCAGAAGCCAAATTTTCATGGAGAATTTTCACCTCAAGTGAACTTTCTGGTAATTTAGAAAGACATGGATTTACATGGTGGAATTGGCTGCCAAGCTCCTGGGTTTCTTTGTGTTTAGCAGTGTTACGAAAAACAAAACCATTCCAGTGGCCAAAGTTCCTTCAGTTCTCCCCTAACAACAAGGACAGTGTGATTTAATGTGTTCTCTTGGATTCAAACGTCTGCTGTGTGGTGGGACCGCAAAAGAAAGTTGCTGTCCAGAATACGTGTTGTAAGTGTGTCAGATCTTCATCTGCCCTGTAACACCCCTGTTTCGCAGATTTGGAGTTGGGGCATAGTGAAATTAAAGGCCAGCCTTTCTCCCCCCTCTCCATGTGAAAATCAGGTTTGACTGGAAGTCTCTGAAATGCTGCATCCCCTGAGTAGCTTCTCAGCCCTGAGGCAAAAACCTGCAGAGAACCGAAAGTCATTGTTGTCTTTATTTAAGAGAAGTTGGAAGGCAGAGGAGAGGATGAGGGTTTTGGAAGGCTTGGAAGGCTGATCAGAAGAGAGAGTTCTTGTCTTTACTGACACAGCCTATATAAACATGACTATAACCCAAGGAAGTGGGAGAGCCAGATTTATTGCCTGTGGATTGTCCTGACCCCTAAGTTTTAGACTGATGGGCAGCAGAGGGATGGCTTCCTTTAATAAAGTAACATTGCTCTACTGCAAAGAAACAGAAATTCATCCACCCGAAGAGTAAAAACACAGTTGTGATTTGGTGGTCAAAGCAGACATGACTGAAATTGAGGGTGGCTTGAGGTAGGAAAACTGCTGGGCACATTGGTTACAGAGCTCCTGGATGCAGCAGTCCTAGGGGCAGGATTGTTGCACTGGGGTGTTTTGCTTCTCAAGGACCTCCTCCTAACAGTGCATTTTGTTTTCTCCCGTCAAAGGACAAGATGAACTTGGTCCCAGTGTTTGTAATGAGAGAGGGCACAGGACTGGAATCTTTCCTTCTGCTTTCTCGTGGTTCTCCAAACTTTGCTACTTACTCCCTGCCCCAGAACAACCAAAGTGGGAGTATGACTGTTTCCCCCCCCTCTCCAGATCTGGGAGGTACAAGAGACTAAACCTGGATATTCATCAGATTTTTAGTCAGTTAAAAAACCGAAGTGAACAACAGTACTAATTTTGTCTGACTCTTATGCAGCACAGAGTCTGGAGAAAATGGAATATAAAGTTCAGACCTCAGCAGATCATGCTGCAGGATGTTCTCAGACACAGCTGGTGCTTTGGCTGTCCATAACTGGGACTCCAGGAACTTTAACTGGAGTTTAATAGGGTCTGGTGTACAAAGGCCAGCACCTCTACAGGTACTCATTATGTGTAATACTGTCAGAACAGGAATATAAACTCTCTCAGAAAGGGATTTAACCACAGATAGATACTTCCTTGAGTGCTATGTTGACATTCATTGTTTATCTGTTCAGACTAGTCATATTTGGAAACACTGTTCTATTCTGACATATGACTTTTCCCAGGAGCAGCAAGACTCACAACGAAGATTTCACAATAAAGAAAATTCTGTTCCTCTTTGTGGGAATGTTATAGTAAAGCCATGACAACTCATTTGGCACAAGATAGTTTTGTTTTCAGCAAGGATTCCCCATCCCCCCCCATCCCTACACATTTTTGATGTGTTTCCATGTGTTGGGGGTTTGTTTTGGTTTTTTAATGTCTTTTTTTTTTTTTTCCTCAGGAGGGTGGGGGTGGATCATTTTACATTTAGCCTCCCAGCCATCCACTTAGAAACCAAACCCTGCAATAGGTATGAAGAACCCGAGTCCAGGCTTGTGTGTTTCGGTGTCACCACCAGCAGTGGAGTTGCTCCTCATTTATCACCACATGAACAAGTTCAGCATCAGTCCCTTGGGATGTGCTCAGCTGGTGCAGCACTGGAATTACACATCCTGCTCCAGGCAAAGGGGAGTCATGGTGTGAAACATTGGGAAGTGGCACAAACACACAGGCAACAGCTTAAATACCAGGTGGCAATTCCAAACCTGCGTGACTGGAAAGGCTGAGGTGTCTGCAGTAACCAGTGAGGCCAGCAAAGATCAGACACCAGTATGATTCCCTGGCTCAGCATTGATGCCGTGTAAGTCCAGGGTATATTTGGAAGTCACTGATACTTCTGGAGGTTGCAGTTCTTCTGATGTCTGATCTTGTTGGACTTTTGTTTAACTGCTGTGCGCAGCATTGAGGAGATTATTTTTACCCTATTACACCAGATCTTTTTCCAAAGTACAAGGCTAATTAACCAGGTTTCAGTGAGTTACACTGGGGATGACAGTCTAGCAGCTGAAAAGTCATTAGGCTTTTTTGCAACCTTCCCTGGAGATAAAGTGGTTATTTTGGGCAGAATACACATATGGTGAAATCTGGTCCTCAGTGTAGTTCTTGGAAATCTTCCTCATGATCACAGTTTGCACCCACCTAAAATTCCTAAGTTATAAAGAGGGCAGCATTTTCCTGCCTCAGTGTTTACTGCCCCATCCAAAAACTCTCGCTTGTGTTTTTAGGAGCTGGAAGATCCACGGGGTTGCACTTTCAAAGAAGAGAAGGGAAAGACGGGAGGTTTTCAGAGATGCGAGTTTTTGAGGATAGCAAATAAAAACCCGGTGGCATTGCCAACACTTCTGAAGCATTTCTGAAAAAGCTGGTAGGCCAGCCTTAGCCTGAATGTGTTTGCTGCATGTTGCTGAAACTATAGTTCAGGTTATGTTGCTGTTGCTATTCTAAACCCTAGGAAGTGGGTGTTTATAAGTGCCGTCAACATTCCCTCTGAGCAAAAAGCTGGCCTTAAAAGGGAGTTGTCCCAACAGCAAGAAGGATTATTTAAAGAAAAGAAAATGCTAAATTTTTGCTGTTCAGAGAAAAAAATAAAAAAAAAGTAGAGGAAGCAAACCCAGGGATGGAATATTACAGCATTGCCCACACATAATTTTTTTTCCTTTCTTTAGTGGCTTTTATCCAAAGCCATTCAGTACAGCCAGTGATCATTTGTGATGGAAAATGAGTAAAATGCCTTTTTTGCACATTTAATTAACTTGTTTTGTTTAAACAGGAAAAATTACAATAGCAAATGCACAGAAATGCATTTGCCACTGGTAGCATTACAGTATTTTACTCCTCCCAGTCATTATAGTCAAGGACAGGCTCCTGGTGTTTCACCTCTGTTTTGTTCAGTGGCTCCCTAATGTTTTGCTACAGCACTGGAGAGAGGTATCAGTGAGTCTGCCCAGGGGATACCCTCCCACTGTGCCACTGGGAGAGAGGGATGATGGCTTGAGGTGAGGTGGAAGGAGGATGGACAGTCCCAAGACTGCAGGAGCCTGCTGAGACAGCTGCCTCCAAGCAAGGTGTCCTAAGGCACAGTCTAACAAAGAAATGGACTATGATACAGTCTGTAGCAGGGACTTGTAGTCCAGTAAACCCTGCTCTAGACCTGGCTTTATTTAATACTATTAATAAATCACAAGATTTCCAGACATCTCCAGTTTCTGTGACATCTACTTTCCTACTTTCAGGTCTGATGCTTTCTGTCCCTTTTAATCTTTCTCTTGTGCCTCTCCTGCACAGGGATATTCTTACGGCACCGACTCATCACTGACAGAAAGTGAAGCTGCTGCTGGGATTTCTCATTTGTGACCGGAGTTTCTCTTTCCCTCCTCAGCTGCTGTTTGTGGCACGATGCTGGCAATTTCTGTCAGCTTCTTCTGGGTTTCTTGACAAATTGGGTGCTCTCAGAAAAATCAAGTGCAGTGCTCCAGTGGTGTGGGTGTGCACATGTTTATCCATCCAGATATTGCTAATGCACGTGTGCTGTGTGACAGAGGGAAGCTGAGGAACATCTGCACAGGATAACCAGCCCTTAAGTCCTGTACAGTACCTGCATTAAAATCGTGGCACCTGTAGTCCTCTTAACACAAAATCTCTCAAGTGAAACTTAAATCATAGTTTGAGCCCTTGGGATTTTAAAGCAGGAACAGGCCTTTTTCTTTGCCTTGTGAGACATGAAACAAAAAAAAAAAAAAAAAAAAAATCCTTCAAACGATAACAACTTATTTTCAAATGTATTGAGAAACATGGGGAGGCAAGGAAATGAGGCAAGATTTCTGCAAAGAGGGCTGCAGTCAGACCATTTGTACTGCACAGTGTGAAATGCACACAGGGCTCTTCATGTCTGCGGGTTGCAAATCAGCCCCTCATCCCCTGCCTCCTGTCACTCCAAACCGAGTTTGCATCCAAATTGTTCAGCTTGTGTTTGCCAGTGAATCTTCTTTTCCCAAAAAAAGAGGGGAGCTGCAGCAGTCTGTGCTCACCAAGGAGGGCAGAGCATTCTGCAGCGCCAGCTCTGGCACTGCCAAACCCAGGACAGGCTCCCATGTCTCAGCCTTATGCAGTCTCGTTGTGCTTTGGCTGCAGTTCACTGAACAGGATGGCTCTAGCAGACAGGACAAAAACAAGGTGAAGTGCAGCCAGGGTTACACAGCTGACCTTGGTAAACTGCTGCAATTACAGCTAATTTGTTGTTTCACTCCTCTGTGCCATCTTTGTATTGCAATGCCACTTGGCTACAGAATGATGCTGTAGTTGGAGCTCTTGGGTCGGGTTGAGGGAGCATGAAACAATATTTGTGCCTGTGTGTTGAATTTCTGTCTACTTTGGTTTAAGTTTTATAATTTTTTTTTTTTGTGCTAGTCTGCCCATCACAGCACATTGTCATGTTTGTTATTCCCCCAAAACTGTGAGAGTAAGGACTGGGAAGCCAAAGAATACCACTGAACAGAGAAAAAGTCACAGGCAAGAAATGCCTAGAAATGTAGAGCTCTCAAAATGTTTTCTCCTTGAATATTCAAAGTGAGGACATTAAAGTAGAGAACTGGGGGGAGGACTGAAAATTTCCTGTAGTAACTCACAAGGGGTGAGGTTGGAACTGCTACATCGGTTCTACTCCTTTATGATCAATTGTGATGTAAATGCTGATGGCTGCCTAACAGGTAAAACAAAGTAGGGAAATGATGAGTCATTTGTACTCGTAGCTTGTCTGAACAAGTAATGTGCAAGTCAAGTTTCATTTAAGGGCAGTAGAACTTTCCCCTGAAGATTATTCTCACAAGGCAGGGCAGTGGGAGACCAAGGAGGGCTTTGGATCTGCAGCCATGGACCCCTCAGACAGACAATTTCCATCATGCCAAGGCTTCCCAGCTTCAGTGCCCATTATTCTAGCTCCCAACTGCTGCTCAGAGGGAAAAAGCACCTTTAATATTTGCCTTGTAAAGCATCATCTAAATTATCTCTCTATTGATTAACCTAGGTCCTATTGCAATTTTTTGCTTGTTTGTGTGTTTGGGTTTTTTTTTGTGTGAACAAAGATCCTTTAGTAAAAGGATTTTCTTCAGCAGCAGAATACTTTCCTTCTCCACAAAAGGAGGGATGTCTATACTGGAAATCTAAGATACAACACTCATTAGAAAGTTGGTAGCCCAATTCCCAGTGACTTCAGCAAAGCCAGGAAGGAAACCAGAAGCACATGGAGATTTCCAAAGGTATCAGTGGTGCAGTAGCACAAACCTAACTGTGACATCCACGCTAAGTGTAGCCATCTGTAGCTCAGAAATATTGTCCTTTTCCTGGCAGCTGTTCCGAGGGCTGATGTGAAGCCTGATCCAAGCTGCCTGCTGTCATCTGCTGGGATGTTATTGAAATAGATGCATGGGAAACAAGTCATGGTTGTTCAAACCAGACAGAAACTGGGGGAAACCAATTTCAGGAGCCAAGGTGCTCTGTGTGTGTATATATAGCAAAGGTACAATCCTTTGAAACTGTGCAGTGAATAGGATACAGTTGGAAATGTGCTGCAAAGGGAGCAAGAACACAGTCTTGCAGTTTTAAAAAACTACTGTTTGAACAAGTAATCCAGTTCCCAGTTCAGAACTAAAATAGCCTTCCTGTTAGTGCAGTGCTGCAGTCTGTCACAGTTGGCAGCAAGTTTTCCCTTTTGGTTGACTTTAGGTTTAAGTAATAATAAGAATATGCCTGAAGTGCAGTTTCTCTTCACAAAAGGCCTTTTTTTGCACATTATTTATTAAAGGGTGGCCCCGTCATTTCAGTGTTGTACAGTTACATGTTTTGGTAAATTTCCACCTATAATATGAGGTGTTACTTGAAACACAAATGTGTTTTCTGCCTGAGTTTTGGTAAATGTATCTTGGACATCTGCTGTAACTCCCAGAATGTAATTTTGTACTTAATCACCTGGCTAATAAAGATTAAAGGTCTGATTCAGATCTTTGTTACAACTGGTGGCGTAAATCAGTAGGAGCATTACTGACTTCAGGCGTTTTAAAATTCTGATTAAATTACTAAGGAAAAATGTAATATTACTTAATGAAAGCAGATGCCAGGTAAAGCAGTGGGAAATGTCCTATTATTCAGCTAATAGGGCTTCAGTGAGTCAGTCAAAGGCTCCTGGAACAATTTAGAAAAAGTTGACGGAAGAACCCCGGGAGGTTTGGATGGTCCCCGTGTGGCTGAGCAAGCACGTACAGTCAGCCAGCATCAGCCAGCAAAGCACCAGGGCACGTGAGTGGCAGGCAGCAGCTCCAAACCACATCTGGGGATTTCTCTGAACATGCATTTCATGAGACAGAACTGCAGTGTCAACTGTGGGGCAAGAGATGGGTTTTGGAAGCAGGAGGAATAATCAGAAGTGTAGCTGATCCTGAGGTGAACCAGGAGCAGTGCAGCAGGGGAACTCAGCCATCAGTGTTCACACATCTGAAATAGAAAAGTTCACTGGAAAAATTGTGGAGATCAATGTCCAAGCAATCCTGTGCATGATGTATTAGCTGCTTACAAAGGATGCAATTCTTTTGCTGAATTCAGCCAGACGTGTGAAACAATCCATCCTACTTCGAATGAGCAGTTGGATGGATTAAACACAAATGTAATTAGCTTCTTCTCTTGTGCTTGATGCCTGTCATTTAAAATGATGAGGAAGCAGGAGAGAGCTCTGCTAAAAGCCTACTGTATTACACTCGTGAAAAATGCCTGGCTGTTCTGTTTATAGACTGCTCCATAGCTGTAATCTTGAGCAGCCAGTAAGGGACTTCACCATCAGCAAAGCTAAATAAGAACAACCTAATCATTGTGTCTTAGCATTTTGCTTATTGCTGTAAAAGCACAAAGTGCTCATATTTACTTATGAAGGATCTAGAGTGCACTATGGGCTCCTGTGACTAAAGGAGCTGTCCTCCAGTGTAATTTAAACTTCCTTGCTCATTCATAACCACAACCACAAGGTTAAACTGACCTTCTCTGTTCTTCTGAGTTTCATCCCTGAAAAATGCACTGAATACCCACCCCTGCCAAAACTATGGATGTTCCCTTCACACGAATTTTAAGTCTTAATACAGAACCCTGTCCCAGGTATGTGACTAATTCTTAGTCATATTAACAGAAGTTTTTCATCTTGAATAAGGCAGTGTGTGTCCTTCCCTCTCACCATGTGACAGATTTCTCTCTTGAAAATTAAGTCCTAGTGCTATGAAAATGAACATATCAGCCTCAATCCTTCTTGATGACAGTGCAAACACCCAAACCAAAAGAATGAAAAACTTGGAGGAGACCCACTGTCCTCAGACCACTACAACAGAGAAGCAAAACATTGCACGAGATGTCAGAGCAGGCCTCATGAAGGGAGCCAAGAGCTCCACAGAGAAGGTTCTGTCCTCTCTGCCCCTGGAGTGTCTGGTATCTTCCAGCATGCTTTACCCTGTGAAATGCCAATTTCAGGAGCATCTGACACAGTGCAGAATTTTGACTGTGATAGGCAGTGAAGTGTTTAGAGAAGACCAGAAAATGAGATTTTAATTTTGGGACTTGGCAAACACTGCTCCCAATTTCTTGCTCTTGAAGCACTGTGCTGTGGGACAAGCATCAGAGCTTTGGTAACAACAAATCAGTCCAGTGGCATCCAATTCCCAAATAACAGGATTGAGTTGCAGCTGGAAGTTACGGGCTGATAGAGACTGAGCCCTGAAGAGAAGCTAAATATATGCATATACACATGGATACATAACCTTAGAGAGGAAGCTCCTGTGCTGGTTGTACTGACATGGCTCATTAATGACACTCATACAGAAAGGGGAAACAAACCCATGACAAACAGGCTCATATTAGTTATTTTCAGGGCCCATGATGTAATACCTTTTCCAGGCACTATCGCACAAAGTTTCTCTTTCTTGAGTTTCTTTTTCCTCTAGAAGGAATAGAAACTTAGCAAGTGCTGTAGAGCACAGTCAGTCAATGTCTGGAATGTGTCCAACTCACTGAAGCACATGAAAATGCTTGGGAGAAATGGGTTGATTATTAAAAAGTCAAGCCCTATAGAAAGTAAAGGGAAATAGCAGCAGCTATTTTAGACACTCGTGCTTACTCTCAGTCCTTTAACCTGATTGTTTTAAGGCATGTTAAACTAAGTGTGAAATGTACTTATCAGTTACCTTGCACTGCCAGTTTAGTGTCAATAGGAAATTCATTGTATCAGAAACAAACTCTTCATGTTTTATTTTGTAGGGTTTTTTTTTAAATAATCTGGAGTAAAAGCATAATCCATCATCATCCAGAGTGGTGAAGAATTTTTCTTTTTTTAATTGAGAAGGAAACTTGAAATACTACATAGCTATGTTAGTGAGCTTTGGTCTCTGACTTACAATTAAAACATTTGAATGTAAATGATAATGAAATGGTCTTGGAATACCTCCAAGCAACTCAGAAGATGTGTGCCTGATGATGTGTGACTCAGTGTAGGAGAGTATAGGAGGTGTTCAGAGCACCAACCTTGCCCTGTAATGCTACATTTGCTCTCTTAGCAT
Source organism: Rhipidura dahli (assembly GCA_013399225.1). Lineage (NCBI taxonomy): Eukaryota > Metazoa > Chordata > Aves > Passeriformes > Rhipiduridae > Rhipidura > Rhipidura dahli. Next base: position 600,038 of record VXAC01001025.1, read on the forward strand.
GAGCAGTATGATTTTTTTTTCACTCCTCATCTTTCTGCTGCCAATTTCATAGTTAAACCAATTAAGGCTACACCAGGTGGGACTGTAGGAACCATCTGAAAAATAGAGTCTAGCTCTGGGTAGTGCAATAGGTGCATTTATCAGCTTCAGCCTTGGTAAGTGGATAGCTAAAGCAGAAGCCAAATCATGGTCCTGGCACCTTCACTTCTTAGCTGTGAGCTCACAGAATAATTTTTTGTCTACATTTAGAGAGTCCAGCTCCTCTTGGCAGCTTTTTGTCCTTGCTCCATGCAGCACCTTTCCTGCTGAGGTGTTACTGGGGTGTGCATTAGCTTGGCCAGGATGAGGCCACACAGGCTTCAGCACAGGCTGCCACCACAGCAGAATGATGAGAACTTGCAATCTGATGGTGAACAGTGTGTTAAGAGCCCGTGCTGGTGCATCTTCATTGCTGCCTTCAGTGCTGGCTGGCACAGACGTGCTGTGCCTTCACTTTACTATGTAGATAGATTCATTCCACATCTCCCTTCCTCCCACTGGCCCTTCCATAACACAGTAGGATTCTGTCACACTCTAACATATTTTTCTCCCCATCCTCACGTTTTTCTTTGAAAACACTCATCGCAGGGAGTGGTGGTGCTGAAGCTTAGTGTGACACCATCTGTTTAGCAATCCCAGCCTGGTTTCCAATAGCCCACCTGAAATGCATGGTTACTTCCAGCCTTCCCTTTTTCTGGAGTGCTGGCTGAGTAAGCCACCTTGCTTCTTGCTGGTGTCAGCAGCCACAGCCTCTCTGAGCACATCAGGGTGTGGGGAGAAAGTCTTGTTTCACAGCCAACACTGGCAGAGTTTCTGTCAGCTTCCACAGAGCCCAGACTTCACCCAGGGTATCCCTGCTTCCCCCAAAAAGTGTTGCATAAGTGCTCATATAATCCCATGGGAGGTAGTAGGACTGTCCCTCCATGGCCACACCAGCTTTGTCCAGGCACAAACCAGTCCTCAAGCACTGCAGGGATGCTCCCAAGGCTTGAGTAGCCTGGCTGGGGAAAGTTGACCCTGGCTGGATGCCAGACACCCACCAAAGCCACCCTGTCACTCCTCTCTGCTGCTGGACAGGAGAGAGAAAATATAAAGGAGGTTGATGAGTTGAGATAATTACAGGGAGAGATCACTCACCAAATACCATCACTGGCAAAACAGACTCAAATTAGAGATATTGATTGAATTTATTAGTAACAAAATCAGAGCAGGATAATGTGAAGCAAAATAAGACCTTAAAAATACCTTGCCCCCACTCCTCCCTCCTTCCCAGCTCTACCTCCTCCCATCCAGTGGTACAGGGAGATGTGGAATGGGGTTTACAGTCAGTTCATCACATGCTGTTCCTGCCACTGCTCCAGCATGGGGTCCTTGCCAGGGGAGACTCTTCTCCGTGGACTTCTCCACTGTGTGTTGATCCCGTGGGAAACAGTTCTCCACAAATTGCTGCCATGTGGGTTATTCTTCCATGGGGTCAGTCCTTCAGGCACAGCCTGCTCCAGCCTGGCTCCCCCACAGGGTCACGAGTCCTGCCAGGAAACCTGCTCCAGCGTGGGCTCCTCTCTCCACAGGTCTGCAGGTCCCTGCCAGGACCCTGCTTCATGAAGCACCATGGGCTTCCCATGGATTCACAGCCTCCTCTCAGCATCCCCTGGCTCCATTTTGGGTCTCCTCCACGGGCTGCAGGTGGATCTCTGCCTCCCTGTCCCCTCCATGGGCTGCAGGGGCACAGCTGCCCCACCACGGTCTCGCCAGGGGCTGTAGGGGAATCTCAGCTCCAGCCCCTGGAGCAGCTCCTGCCCCTCCTCCTGCACTGACCTTGGTGTCTGCAGGGCTGCTCCTCTCACCTGTTCTCACCCTGCTCTTCTCTGGCTGCAATTACATCTGCACAGTCACTTTCCCCCCTTCTTGAATTTGTTTTCACAGAGGTGTCACCACCATTTCTGACTGGCCCAGCCCTGGCCAGCAGCGGGTCCATCCTGGAGCTGCCAGGGATTGGCTCTGCCGGACACAGGGGAAGCTTCCAGCAGCTTCTCACAGGAACCACCGCTGTAGCCCTCTCACTACCAAAACCTGGCCATGCAAACCCAGTACAGTGGTCCAGGGCAGCAACAGCAGAGCAGATTTTGCAGATCAGCAGCTGGAGGTAGCCCTCCCAGTGGTGGGATGGGGAAGGAAGATGAGGGCTAAGCAGTGGCCATGGCAGCACGTGCCCCAGGAATCATACAGGGGGTACAGCAGTGATGCCTGGGAGCTGGAGCTCCTCAGTTATTCAGCCCACACTGCATAAAAGAAATCCTAAGGAGCTAAAATAAGGCCTTTTCCAGGAAAGAGATGCAAGACATCAAGAACAACAACCCCTCCCATATGCTGAGTATCTGTTACTGAATTCCCCAAAGCCTGGCAAAGTGCACTGCCAAAGTAACCCACTTATCACAGCCAGACAAGTCTCCAGGTGCTGGGCACCAATTCATTCTGAAAAGTGACTGCTCCTGGTTTAGGACCAAATATCCTTCTTTCCCATTAATGCTCTGCTGTTGGCTCCATCTTTTGCTATCACACACTATGAAAACCAAGCAGGAAAAAATAAATGTCAAGGAGAAGTTAAAAACATGATATGCTAATTAGCAAGTGTTCTCAGAGTGTTAGCCCCACATAATAACTACTGACCTGTTTGGGTGTATTTTCAAATGCTCTTTCTTTTTTTCATGTTGGCTTCTTCTGCGGCTTCAGATTAAGCAGTTGCCTAAAAGCCTTCATTTTAAAGCATGCATTGCACTCACCCATCTGGCAACTTTATGTTGTATAATACAAGGGAGTGCACAGTATGTGGCATAAATTACAGACAAGAAGAATGAACAGCACAGCATGTAGGGTAAATTAAAGCAGGCATTCTTCATGGCCCATAGCAGAGAGGGACAGAACAATTTTGCATCATAAATACAGGAAAAACATGTGTTCTCAAATGAGAATTTAAAAAAAAAAATAAAAAAGATATGCCCTCAGAGGCAGGCAGCTTGTTCCTAGAGGCAGCAGCAACCATGCAAAACCACATAAAGGAGTAAAGAAAGGCATAATGGTAGATAACAAGAGGTAACAGATTGCAGTAGGAGGACAAAGAAAGAAACCAAATGCTGAGATGGAGTAAGCCCCAATGGACTTTTAAAAACAAGAGTGCAAATTGAAAATGAAAGGAGCAGAAAGCACACACGGATCTGAGGATGAAAACCATCCCCATTGTTTTTCTGTGGCATGGGCATGTGTAATGCACACTGGTTAGTGACATACCACTTAACATCAAAGGGTTCACAAACGGGATCTCCTGACCATGGCCTGGTGAGCCCAGCATAGCCCCAGGAGCCTTCTGCTCTGAAGATCCAGAGCTGCTGACCATCCCATGCTGCTCCTCACTCTCTGTGCGTGTGTGTGTCCAACCATGCCCACACAGGAGAGAAGAAGTGGCACAAATTGGACAAAGTGGGAAAAGGTGAGCAAACTCCCCTTGCTAGCGAGTGCCAGAGCTTTTACTCTGTGCCTGACCTCTCCAGTCCTGAGTGTCCTACTTGTATTTGTGAGCTTCCAGAGCAGCTTATGCCAACCTAGGGCATGGTTGTTGCTCTTTCACTGTCCTACCAGAGCCCTTTCCCTGTGCCAGCACTGGTGCCTGTAGTGCTGCACTGGGAATCGCTGCAGGGAGAGAATTCTGCTGAACTAACCTTACCAAAGAAAGAAGGGGACTCGTTTCAGATCAGTGTTTGCTCTTCTCCTTGCTGGGGTGGAGTTACTCCAATTTTGAGCCACTTTAAGCCACTGAATGGGCAATTTGAGTTCTGGATTGGAGGTGCAGGACCGTGGCAACTTCAGTTTAGATGAGGTTAAGCTGCCATGGAACGGTGCTCCAGCTGTTTTCCTTTCCCACCCTGAGCTGTTTTTGTCAATTTAGAATATGTTTTTCTCAAGGCAGGGAGTGTTTCCCATTACGTGTTTGTGCAGTGCCTAGCAAGTTGGAACCCTGATCTGAGGTGGAAACTTGAGGCCCCACCATAGTACAAATAATAAATGTAACACAGTGAAGAACAGATGCATTCACATATGGTGCATTATAATTCAGACAAATAAAAATTCTTATGTTGTATGTTAAAATAATTCTATATGTGCCACAGTTAGCATGAAAACTGAAAATAAAAGGAAAGCCATGAGGAGTCCAGGCATTTAGGAGCCCATACCCTACTGCTGCATCCACAAACAGACTCCTCTGTGGCCAGTCCTCATTGCCTCATCATGCAACAGTGCCCTGTAACTTTAGTGTTGCCCAGGTTGTGGTGTCTTTTCTTTTAATGTTAATTTCAGAATTCCTTTCCAGCCTGTGCAGGCATCTCCCCAGCCAGCCATCCCCTCGACTGCACATAAGTGGCTGTACATAAAATAGCCACAGCTTTTTCATTTTGCATGGCTCCCAGAGAGCCTCTTGAGAATGTGGTCCCTAATGGCAGCATCCTCCCAGGGCAGTTTAGGTTTCCACTGGACACTGAATAGGGATCATTGTGACAGAGGATATTTTTTCCTGTGCTGTGCTGGCTTTGGCAATAACAGTAGCAACAGCTATTTGCAAAGAGGAAAGTTATTTGTGGCAATCTCTGGCATATAGTATCATTTAACTCTTTTGGAAGAGGGACCTTCCAATAAAAGGAAGAATGAATTTTGAAAGAGTTACAGCCACATGGTAGTTCTGAGTGAATTGTGTAAGTCGGGTACTCACAGGTTGATAGAGGTGGAAAAAAGTTCTTAAAGTATGTCTTTATTATTTTTTTTTTTAATCACACTAATTCAAACTTTGTTATGCCAATTTTTAGAAGATTTATTCTGTATAACACAAGTGACGCAGATTTTGAACAGTTGTTTTACATTCTTCAAAAATAATTAAATGTTTTAATTCCTTTTAGAGCACCAAAATCACATCAGGCTCTGAAATCATGAGTTTTGCCTCTCTAATTAACATTCATAAATACAGACTTAGCAAGGCTGGCTTTCAAAAGGATGATGCATTTCAGGAATACAAATTTGCATATACAAACTGGATACATCAAATGCAGCATTTCTGACTTCTCAATATCAATTTACTTCTTTTACCAATTTGCATCCTTGCTAATCAATGGAACACTAAGAAAAAAAAAGCAGTTTGGACAATTGCCAAAGGTACATCACAAGGGAGCATAAATCAAGGCATTAGTCCTCTATGCTGAGCATTCATTAGTAACTAACATTAAATTGAAGTGAACCTTTTTACAAGCAAGGAAAACAGGCAAACCTGGAAATTGTTTTACTAGCAGCTCTTTATCCCATTTTCCTTTCCTGGGCAACTGGAGGAAACACAGTCTAAGCATCTGATTTGGCATCAAAGACCTTATATAGTTTCCACTGTGTTAATAGATTTGGAAAATGTGCAGAAAATAATATCCATAGAAAAGACACATAGGGCCAAGCTGTTGCCCAGAAGGACATTTATTTAATACGTGTGGACACAAAAATTAACATTTCTACGTCAGTGTCATCTATTTGCTTGAGAAATCCTTTCTAGCAGATGTCACGCACTGACCATACAGAGGATCACAAGCAGTGTTTGGACTTCAGCACTGGTGGTAGCAACTTGACAATAAGAGAGTGCTGAAAAACACCAAGGAGAGTTGAAAAACATCAAGTATTTCTTCATTCAAACCAAACTGGTTCTTGCCAGTACAGTGGGGTATAATCCTTGCCATACTGTGTATTAAAAGGTGCAGAATAGGGACAGACCCTCTCCAGCCAGTGTATGAACTCAGAAGTTTATTTAGGTTGCTGGACCAGTGCCAGTTTACAACTGCTAATGAGCTGATCCCCACGATATTTTTCCTTTTCAACCAGTCGGAATTAACCAAGATAAACTCTTCAGCCCTATGCTACTTATTTCAGATTGCCTGAGGAAATATTTTGAAAAGATTTTTGCCTAAAATATAAGTATCTCAAAAACTAACTTCTGGGCATATATTTGGTGTATTACTGGAATTGGCAAACATCCCATATAATATAAGCATCCTATGTGAAAACCCATGTAGCCACTAATTTTCTGGTACTTTTGCAACAGCTGCTCACTTCTTCAACAAAGCAGTTAGCACAGACTATTAGAAGTGCAACCATGCTCTACTGGAGTTATTTTTCCTTAGTTCCAGTGTGTAAAACCTGGCAACTTTACCTTGGCAAAGGACTAGGAGTTCTCCCAAACTTGCAGTCTGTATGAACTTTAGCTCTTCTTAAGAGAAGAAGTGTGGGGAACACCCTGATCAGCACCTTGGGCCTTTGTGGTGTCCACCAGCTCCGTGTCAGTTCAGGTGACTGAGAACAGCTCGCTGGAAGCTGAGCAGAAATCAACCCCGGTGCTCCGTAGGGAGAGCAGACTCAGCTGGATCTGCCCAACGTTACCTTCTCTCTCTGTCTTCCCAGAGGGAATAATTGGTTGGATTAGTGAGAGGCCAGGATGAGGAAAAAAGCAGGTTATACTCTAGCAGTGAAGACTATCACCACCCACTTGTCACTCCCTTCTCTGATTTTTCTCACAACCATCATCTACAGTGAGAAGAATAAGGTGTCTTTTAGGCTCCCACTCCTGTCCAGCTGGCTTATCCTTTTTAAATTCTATTTCTCTAATGATTTTAGCTTTCCTTCCTCTAATCCTGGAGCCCTTTTTTTGACTCAGCACTGATCACCATGAAAAAATGCAACAACAAAACTTCCTTCCTCCTTTTCCTCCCATTTGCACAGGGCTGGCAGGGTTTCTCAGTGCTCGGGATCTGGTTCATTTTGGTGACCATTTAGTGAGTCACCAGGAGCACACAGCCACAGCCACAGCCCTCGGAAGGCACGTGGTGACCTGCTCCAGCCCTGCAGAGCTGATGGGGAATCACAGGACTGCAGTGGATGAGTCCACAGCCAAGGATTCAGCAGCAGCACCCTGATAGCCAGGAGGAGCTGTGGGTTGGCAGGAGCTTCTTCCCTGAGTCCCCTTGGGTGGCAGCAGCTGCCTGGGCATGGAGAAGCCCTGCTGGCCCTTTGTTTTCCACCTGTGAGTGTGCAAGGGCAGTCAGTCTGTCCATGAGCAGAAGAGCAAAGAGACAGAATGTGTGCGTGTGGACAGGGCAGGGAGAAAAAGGGGTGAGTATGGAGAGAAATTGTTTGAAAAGAAGGCTCATAACCATGGTTATGTGTTCGTACACACATGGGTCTGTAGGAGAAGAGAGAGACCAGCTTGTGGACTGGAAGTGATGGGAAAGTTTTGCAGTTTTGATTTTGATAGTTTTTCTGAAGATAGCTCACGGCTTCTTTCACAGTTCACAGAGGAGCTGAATTATTCCTTTTCCAGGCTAGCACTTTGCTAAAGCCTTTCTGTGAATTTTTATGGTATTTTTCTACTCACTGTGGTATTCACAGATATTAAAGGGGTTGGGAGCAGAGTGAACAGGGCCCCTAAATCCATAATCACTGTGTGCAGTTATATTCATGAATGTTACCATTGATGAGCAGAGTGTGTTGTACAACCAACCAAGCATTACCCAAACACAGAGCATTTTTCTATGACCCATCAGAGCTACAAGGAGACATTTTGATGCTGGGAGTATGTCCTCCACTCCCCACTCCAGCCTGCACTTCTCCAACTCCAAAACTCCTTCTGGACACCACTGTTGCCTTCAGGTTCTCTGGTTTGCAGGCACAGCAACAAGACCTGATACTGGTCTGTTGCTTTTTCCCCAGTTCAAAATGCCCCTTTCACCCTGCTGTTCATCTCCTGTCCATGGAAGGCTTGCACCCTCCTGTAAACCAAGCCTTCCCTTTCCTGGGAATGAGACCTTGGTCTTCTGTTGCAGCCCATCCAACTTGAACAAGTTCTTTTTGCATGTGCTTGTTGTGTGACAGAGGACATCTGAAGTATCTTCCAAACATGTACAATTGGCTTCTTCCATTGCAGTCAAGGGGAGATTTGACAACAGCTGTACAAAAATGGGGCTCAGACTCTCATCTGAAAGACAGATGAATAAAAAAATGCAACAGACATTGCTGCTGAAAATAGATAATTTCTAATTCCCACAGCTCTCTCTTTGTGGTTTAAAATAAGCCTTTCTGCATTAAGACTACAGTTTTCAAACCAACAAAATTTAAAAAACCATAATGTTCTTTCTGAGTGTTGTTTCAATTACATTTCCATGAGTCTACATACTTTTGATGTGTGAATTTTCCCATTAGATTCAGATTGCTTTGGTTTGGACTCCATCGATGAGGCATACCCCGCGCAGTGGCAGTGGGATGAGACCTCTCATTTTTACATCCGAGGGACCAAAGGAAATGAGTCAGCAAATTGGCAAGGTCCTATCCGATTGCAAAACTGCTGAGCATGATCAGTCCTTGGAATTCAACACCTATCCCCCTGCCTTGCAGCTCCAGATCAGGGATCATGGTTTCAGGGTCATGAATGAGCAGGTACTTTCATTCTGTGTGCTACTCTAGTCTCTAATACATACATTTGAAGTGTCTCTTAGTTATTATTAAGAATACTTTTTACTCCTGTGATTGAATCAGCTGCTGCCTGGAAGCACTGCATTTAAGTAATGGATTGTTGTTACCAGTGGGTTTTGAGTTAAAACAGACGCCACAAAGATTGTTCTGGCCATGAAGAAGCATGTGGAGGAAATCAGAAAAAGATATCTTGGAGGAATAAGACTTCAAGAAGCAACAAGTTGTCTTCTTTTCAGGGTAGAACTTGACCCATTTTTGAAAAGTACTCTATGTTTGTGCTGCCTGTGACTGACTTCAATGGTTCAGGAGTTTTCTCCCACTTCTACATTCCCTGACTTCCAACTTAGGTGTGTTCTAAGCCTACTTGGTGTAACAGGGCACACCAAACAGGCTAAGATGCATTAAGCATTTATTTCTTTCCTTCATGCCTGTTTCTAATGTATTTCATCTGCTGTGAACAGCAAGTGTGAACCACATTGAAATAAAGAAATGTCAATACACAAATAATACCATTTCTCAGGGACAATGTAAAGGGCAGGAACATAAACTTAAGTCTCAAAGGCAATAAATGCTCCTAAATTAGTCTTGAAAAAATGCATTTCATCTGGATAAAATGCATGAAAATTTACATATTACTTGCTCTTCTTCCCTTTTAAGTACATACTGCTTTGCTGATTATGGAATATGGCTAGGGAAAGAGGGTAAGTTTGTTCTAAGGAAAGCACAGTAATTTCCCCTATATTTCCATGTAACCACTCTCCAGTTTTTAATGTCCAGTCCCTCCTATTATATTATGGTTAAATGCAGTTGAAAATCTATTCCCTTGGGATTTTTCTACTGATTTGGTTTGGGACAGGTTTTCATCCCAGGAATCCCCAGAGCCTGGAAACTAATAATGATTGTGCATCTTGGGCTTTCACCAGCACTGCGTCTGGGGGAGTTAAAAATTTGTATACAAAGAAGCAAAAAGAGCTGTTAAAATTTTGATTTCCAGTGCAAGTCATCATTTACCATATGGTCAGGTATTTACCCCAGCTCGGTGTTGTTGAGCAGTCAGAGAGGTTTGAGGGGGGTGGGGGTGAAGCAGGGGGTTGTTGTTTTGATTTCAAAGTTCTGTGCAGCAAACTGTCTCTAAGCTGCTCTCACCACAATGCCTCCGAACCAGTCTGCTGTGTGAGTCTCACTTGAACAAGCCCCAAAAAGCACTGTCCTTTTTCCTCCCCCTCCCCACCCTCTTGCTGTGTGTCCTTCAAAGCTGAGCTGGGCTCCGGGACCTTTCATGCACTGGCCCACCTTACCTGACTTGCAAGCAGGCAAGACCTGTCAAGCCAAGCAGAGGAAAGACAATCAGAGAGCTAATACTGGCGTTTTCAACTTTGCTCCTACATTCAGTGGTGAAAAGCAAGTTTGCCTCTCAATTGTTAGACAATTCAAGTTGCCAGAAAGGCAAGTAGCCAATATACACCCACTGGCCACCTCTACGGGGCTTTATGTTGTTGTTTGTCATTTATTTCTGCGGCTGGTACTAATTTTCAGTTTGTCATCCTTTGACTCATAGAAATTCTTCCCCTTCAAAAAGGATGCATCTCCCTGCCGACCACGGAAAAAATGTGGCATGCAATTCAATCCTTTCCTGATAGCACCGGAGACGAGGAGAGGGCAAGTTAGAACACCATGATGAGGAAGTTCTGTCATTTCCAGAAGGAAGCATGATTCACTGTGCAGAGCATTTTTGGGAGCCTGAATCAGAGCTGTCGAGGAAGTCAGTTCTTGGACAGTTTAATGTTTAGTTTAACTATGACTTTACCGGTGAAACGCGTGCCTCTCCCCACAGCCGGTGGGTACGGAGAGATCAGATAACATGCCACCGAGGAGCAGGCAAGAAGATTGCCAAGGAAGTGGCTTTCAAGTGTTTCAGATAAAATGAGAAGTGCCCCAGAAAAATCTATCCTTAAATGTCATTGCAAGGCAGCGCTCTCCTGAAAACAGATTTGAGGGAGAAATATTTTCTCACACTTTTCCCGAGCACAGCGCAGGCAGTGGGAGGGACCTGCAGGGTGGCCATAAGGAGCCTGCGAGGAGGGGAGAGCCATGCAGGGAGCTGCAGCCGGGCTCCTTCCCAGAAGGTCTGGAATTAGCGCGCTAGCGGAGAGACGGCTTCATTAGTCATGGCACAGACCTGCTAAGTTAAGCTATCCACAGAGAGAATGAGTTGTGTGTTAGCTGCCAACAGTCCGCAGGAGAAACTCAAGTTGTTGTTTTTAATTGCCTATTGTACCCTGAAAGAATCACGATTTGATTAATGCAGTGTCCCCCCTCCGCCCACCGCGCAAGCACACGCCGTAATGCAGGAAACAACATTAGACTGCAGTGTCTTTCCCCGATATTTTGCCTCCCCACCTTCCCTTCTTCCCCACAGGAAAGACAAAGACTTACTGGCAAAGTACACATCTGGGAAGGGTCCTCAGCTCAGGAACTGGGCATATGCCTTGGGTACCACAACTGGTTTGGAGCAGGCGGCCAACTACGCCTTTTCTCCCCAGATATAGTTTAATAAAGTGAGGAGAGAGAAGAAAATCTACGTTATTGCTTGTGAAGATTAGCAGACTGTTGATGTGTTTGTGCCTCCAGGGATGTATGTGTATCACTGAGGTCGAGCAGAGGGAACTGTCAAGATATTTACTGTATGGAAATATATGCAAGAACCCAAAACATAGTGTAGGAGGGCGGTGTTTATAGCCTGTACATTTAAATGAATAGAAACCATCCTTCAAACTCACTCTTTGCACTCCGTTGCATAGGGATTTACATTTCTGGCCTCGTGTATAAGGAAAGACTGAGTATTAGGGAGAGGCAGTGTTCTTATAGGATGTGAAAGGAAATAATGGGATACACTGAGCATGCCTACGCATCCCTCGAAGACGTCACTCTATCTGGGAGCCAAAAGGTAAGGGAGTGGGTTTGCTGACTATGACACATGGTGGGAGGAGATCTGAGACACAAAGGAGTCATGGGTGTGAACCAGGAAACAAGACCGTGCCCACCCAGCTTTTTTGTTTGCTTGAGGAGGATGTAAAATATGCTTACACCAGTTGTGCTCCAGCTCCAGCGCTAATTGTTAACAATAAAAGGTCACCAGAAAACAATTGCTGGGAACCAGAATTACACAAGGGGCCCGGGTAATGCGATCACTCCTTCGCGGGAGAATGCCATCCCGCCGGGGAGCGGGTGCTGGGAGATCCTTGGGAGGGACTCGCCAGGTCAGCCGAGGAAGGGAGGTGCGCGCTTGTGTCAGTCACACCTCCCCCGCCAGCTCCCTGCTCCCGGATGGACACGCACGCACCACACAGCGTCAAGCTTATTTAGCACTTATTGAAGGGAGTTTAAATGCAAGGTGAAGGGCTGTTCTTTTCCCTGTTATCCTGGGAGGAGAATATTGGCTTCGACATCCCTTCGTACGGCAGCACTGGGGCTTTGAGGGGGCGTGCCGGGTAGGTTTGCACAGCAGGAACAAGGACTGCCATCCAAGGGAGGGCCAGGGTGAGCTGGAAGGCTGCTAGCATATCCCAAAGGAAAAAGAGGGAGGTACTGCTCCAGTGTCTTATCCTCTCCCAAAATACGTCTCCACTTCATGGGTGTGAGTACTGCTGTGGAAGAAATTTCTAAGCTAGCATTAAATTCATCTGTGTGAACACCAGCAAGGGCTGAAAAATCCTGTCAGCATGTTGGATAAGTACTTTGACAACCCATCCCATCCCAGCTCTGTCTGTGGTCTTGTGGCTCTCTGGTCTACTTGCACACATCTGCTTGTGTGGTCAGCTCACCATGAGCTGCTCTCTGACCATCCTGGTTATTTAACCTTCAGGACTGAACAAAATTAAGGATGTCTGAACCAGTGAGAGATGCTTTTAGGCCGTGTCCGTGCTGAGGAACACCCTGAATGTTGGAGAGAGGCTGAGTTCAGGCTCTTTTGGCAGTGGTGGGTACAGCAACAAAAATGCCAACCCTGTGTGGATTTAGAGGCATTCTGGAGCATCCCATGTCTGATCAGGCAGACTCAGACCCTGTCTGCCATGCCTTCATTCCAGGTTCACACAAGTTCAACTGTTACTAAATAGTCCAAAGACAGTAATTTACCTTCCTATACCTTGCCCTCTGAGAAGCTGTATGTGTGTCTAGCCCACCCTAACTTGAAGCCCTGGACCCTGAGCTTTCTGTAGCTACATCCACCCAGAACAGCACAGCTTTGTTACCCCCACAAACACTTCCATCAGCCACAAACAGCTCTCTCCCAGCCCTTCAAATCAATTCCTGCAGCCAGACTTCACAGCTAGGGAGAGAGAACAGATACATGTGAAAAGCAGCCATTGGGGGACAGCGCACAGCTCTTTTCCCTTTCTCCAGGGATTGCATGTGTCTGATAGTGCCTGTGCAATTTTGAAGCTGTTCTGTTTTGTGATGGGTCTCAAGTCTGTTAAAAAAAGCCACTGCCAAAACCTATTTTCTCAAAAATTCCATCAAGTCCAGAGATAGAGGCAAGGATGCAACAGATGACCAAGTAGCTATTCCATAGGTGTTTGGTACAGAAAACTTCTCAAGAAAGCTGTAAGAATAGCGTGCAGTAGAGCAGGATGGGGATAATAACTTCTCGAGCAGCTGAAGGACACGGTGAGAGATGTTAGATGATTTATGTGAGGAGAACTTGCTGAATTCTCAAACCTTCCCACATGCTGTTCCCTCATGTGAAGGATTTTGTGTTCTGCAGACAAGGAGAGCTCAAGGAGTGACAAGGCACATCCTTGTGAGGTCTGGGAGTGAAAAGGGGAACAAAGATTTATTCAGGGCCAGGTTCTCACCGACACCACCATCACCATAAAAAGTGGAGGCAAGATACCTTTAGTTCACTTTGAAGGGATGCCAGGTATGTGCTAGAAGCTGTTGGAGCATGTCTGGGGTCATGCAGATGCCATATGCAGGTCATAGAGTCTGGGGACTGTGGTGTGCCCAGTACCCATCCTAGAAAAGACACTCAGGAGCCACAGGACTCTGGGTGCTGTAGGTATTTTGTCTATCTATGAATCCAGCCCCATTTAGTTCAGTTTGGTCACAGAACACAAGAAAGATGCTGATAATCTCATGGGGATCCAGAGCATTGTTGCAATCCCCACAGGTACGACAAAAATTACCTGTGGGGGAAGGACTGAACAAACTATTTGCTTGCTGTAAAGAACAAGAGATAGGAGTGAATGCTGAGAATGTTTATAAATGTCTGACATGTTGCTACAAATAGCAGATCACAGATCCTGTGGTGAGCTAGAGAGGTAGGGAGAGGCTTCAGCTGGAATAGGGAAGATTCTTATTAGACACCAAGGAAAAACATCCCCAACCTTTGTCATAAGAAGATTATGAAGCCCTGTAATGGACTGAGTGGAGAAATTCTGGGTCTCCAGACTGGATGCCTTTAAGAGTAGAAAAACAGCAGCCAGGAAGGACAAGGATGTAGCTGATGCTACCATGGATAACCTTCTGAGTTCCTTCCAGAGAGTACACAAGCATTACAGGGAAGAACAGGAAAAAACTCTTTTCTAAATTGTCCTTCATTCATTCCTGTTTCCGCCTGTATCACTTGTCATTCCAGCTGCATTTAAAATGAGCAAAATTATTCCTCTGTTAGCACATGACTGTGTGGTAAAACCCAGGAGTCAGGAACAAGTAGGTCTTGAGAAAACAGAGGACATGAAAAATTTGTACTTCTATTATGGTGACCAAATCCTCATTTTTCATAGAGCAGGTCTGATTCTGTTCATTTGCTCTCAGCAAGCAGAGTTAATGGTTACCATTTTCTGTAAAATAGAACTTCCATTACTGAAAAAAAATCATTTTACAGCACTCAGTCTTCAGCCAATAAAGTTTAAAAGCTGCATGAGGAGTTTTACATTTTGAAACATTTACTTTTAAGTGAACTATAAAGATGAGTCTTAATGCCCAGATTTCTGAATCAATAAAAATGCTCAAATGTCTTTGTCAACAGCATAGTGAAACTAAAGCCAAACTGCCACTAAACAAAAGATAAAATCTTGGATGAAATACCCTGGCCCTTACTGTCATTTGTGAGGAGTGCTGCCCCTTCATATAGAGATGTGAGAAAAAAGTGAGTCCTGCCATTGTGTCTTACCAATGGGTCCTTATGAAGTGGGCCCAAAATAGAACAGTTAAAATAGTGCAGCGTTTGCTGTGTGTGCTGGAACTTTTAGCACATGCTTTTGATGAGAGGATCTTTATGACAGTAAATGTAGATACTCATTGTTATACTTAAGGTTGAATTCCAGCTTTTGTCCTAAATCCTTCCTCCTTCTCCTCTCTGCTGTATTTTTAGCTGCTCAAAACTTTTGGAAGCAATTCCTTTTGTGATTACAATTGTCGCGTTTGCTGTTATCACTTCCTGGTAAAAGAATCCATGTTACATTGATTAATCTTTGTTGGGTTTTTTTTTCCCTACTTGTTTGGATATCCCTAAGCTGTAATTTGAAACTCAGCCCTAGCCTAGCTCAAAACTAGCAAACTGGACACCCCAGAGGTATGTGAGAGAGACCTGTGAAACAAAATCAAGCCTCAGGCATCAACTGAATCCATAAGGGTTCACTACCCACATCACCTTTTATGGAATCATGGTCCACAGTTGCAATAGAGATTTCAGTGAGTAATCTAAAATTGGAAGGAAAAAACTCCAGGGTTCAGCAAGTTAAAAGCATTAATGTCCTGGAAAATGCTAATGTGGCTGTGGTTTGAAATCTCACACTTCCTTGTCCCAAGAGGGACAGGTACATGTGTGCCCTCTGCTGACCCTTAGGTTTGGTCCAAGGAAATGATGCCCCATTCTGATGGTGTTCACAGATCCTGCAGCCTCAGAAACTTTCAAGTCAGTGGTACAAAATTAGGGGACAAATTAGTTGAATCATGATGATTAATCTTGACTTGAAATCACCATGTACACCTGTTGGCAGGTTTGGCTTTCCACCATTGTTTTTTATGAGCAGCTAGCATAGTGTGTGCTCACCAAAAGCAGTCCCAGCCTTCAAGCAGGGTGACTGAAGAAAAGCCCTTTCAGTGCCTGCAGAGCCAGACCTTCAGCAAAAGGCAGGAGTGTTTTGCACAGCAGAGATGTCAGCGAGAGCATCACAGACAGATTTGCTTAACCAAAGGCCCATTTAAGAAAAAAAGGCATTCCTAGCACATGAAGTTTTCTGTTATACAGAGCCTGAAGTACAGTCCTAGCTTTCCATGGGATTGGGATTTCAGGAGCCTGAAGGAAAAAATGTCACAGCTTTGTAGAAGCCAAGGTCTACAGTGTAAGCAGCTATTGTAAAATTAGTGTCTTTCTTAGGATGGTATGGGGAGATGGGGACTGCAATATTTATCTAACATATAAATGTGTATAGGCATTTATATGTCAGTGCAACCTGTAAGGGGAAAGCAGCTCAGCCTAATTCCCTTCCTCAGGGCAGAGCTTGGAGTGTGCTGCCCGTCCCATCATGTGTGCAAATCTTCATGGACAAACAAGAACTTTCTCTGGCTGGGAAACAGTAACTTGTAATGCAAGGCATGCCAACCTATGTCAGCAGTATTGCTCCCCTGGCACTGCTCCTCCCCGTTAATTGTAGAGTAGAAAACATTCTTCTTCAGGCTTCTCCTCTAACTACCCCAGTGCCAGAGCCAGGAACTGTGGACATTTGTGTGGAGGGAATTTGGCAGCTGAAGCACATGGAAGCCTGGCTCTGGCATGAGCCTTTCCAAGAGCAGCATCTGGACTCCTGGTTAACTTCCTGACTGATCTCCTGCCTCAGACAGGATGCCAACCCCGATAAGTGCACCAAACATAAGGGGAGGGCTGGGCAGAGGCTTGGACATGTCTTCTGGTTTTAAAAATAGAGGAGCAAATCCAAAGCACATTGGTAGAAAGGCTGTAACTTCAAAGCTCAACTGGAAAGTGCCTCCTCCTGATGTTTGTCTTGCAGATTACTGCCTGGGTTGAGTTTCTGCCTGTCCCTGCAGCAAAGCTGCAGCTGCAACCGCAGTTATACAAGTAGGTAAATTTGAAGCTCAAACACAAGACCATTCCTGGTGCATAGTGAACAGCTTGGCTCAATTTACAGGAGCATCTGTGTCAAAACTGTTGTGATGTTTGCAAAGCCCATCAGCATTCTGCTTTTCTGGGTGAAGATGGTAGCTCTGTATGTGCCATTTTCCTTGTTTACGCCTTTAGGAGAAACCTTATACTGGCTTTCCAAAACAAAAGGAGAAAAAGGTGCTCTTTGGGTTACATCTCAGCTGTGTGTATGTGTGCATATATATGGTGTGGGGAGAGTGTGCACGTGTGTCTATAGCAGGGACTTTCCTTCAGTGCTGTCTCAGAGATTAGAGGTGACTGCAAAGTTATTTGGTTCTTCTTCCACCCAGACAAACCACCTGCGAAGCCTGGCTTCTCCCTTGGTGTTTGAGACATCCACATTAGCCCCTTGCCTTCTGGAACTGCAAAACTGTGGACATGAAGAAGCCAAAACACTAAAGCAAAGGGCCTAGAGCCTGTGGTAGTGTGCTATTCCAGTACCCCACTCCTACACAGGGCTTGTACATCCCAACCTATGCCTGGCTTTCACCACCATGGTGTTTTCAAACATGAAAATGCAACAAGGCTTCTGTAACTTCTCCGGGACCAGAGTCAATCACTTTTCCTACACACCAACACTCTGTACGTACACAGATGGAAACATGCAAGGGCTTGCAGACTGTATAAACACCATCCAGCACACCCTTCATACAAAAGTCACCCACTTTGTTGATTCACCATTTCTCTTTTCACCATAGGGAAGACTAACGCTTTCTGAATAACAGGCACAAAGTATTTTGCAAGTGGGAAACAAGTGGCATCGGATGAAAACTCTTGAACAACTGATTTCTCTTGCCCTTCTGCAGTCCTTTTCTTCCACTAGCATTTTCATCCTGTCATTCTTGTCCAAAGATGAGGAGGAGAGCAGAAGAACAGCTAAACCCAAAGGCTGTTATCCACAATGTACATTGCAGCCTGAGACTCCTCAGTACAAGTACAAATTATGTTGATTTCCTGCCATGACAAGGTAGTAGGGAGGTGTGCCAGAGGAGGAAAATGATCTCGTTACAAAGAGAACCTTGTCCAAGACAACTTTATTACCAGACATAAACTCAAGAGAGTTAAAAAAGCTCATTTTAAAAAATGATCAGGTGCAGGGCAGAAGGATTAAGTCAGGACTTAAAAGCTTTCCTCCCAAATGTGGCAAATAGATTCTGAACTCTGATCATGTCTGCAGCACCAGCAGGTGACTGATTCATCTGCAGCATGGGAAGAAGGCTTTTTTACACTGTCCATACAAGAGATATTCCACTGCTGGCAGGACACCCTGGCCTACTACAGTCACTTGGCAATTCTCATCAGGCCATGAAGGCAAGTTAGTCATGCTCCTGTTCACAAAGTTTCTGCCACTTCTGCTTTGCAGTAAGCCATGAAGCTTCAGAGAGACTTTCTGCCTTATGGGTGTCATGCAACGAGCGAGACTGTAATATCTTAAATTTTTTTCCAGGTTTGTCTGATAAGTGGGTGGCAACAGTTAGAGGCCAATTTGTGCTTTTCTATCACTCTGTCTAGACATATTTGCAGGCACTGTTTTGCCTAAAAGAGGAAAGCCTATATCATATATTACACAATAATGGGTTATTTTTACTTGTAATGCATTAAGAGGCTGTTTTCAATCAGAAACCGTTTGATATGAGGGTATGTTCTGGACAATAAATGGAAAAAGTAGAGCATATCCTTTTTTTTTTTTGCTTTTTTCACACAGCAGACAATACCCATACTTTCCATATAGACAGGAAATGGCTTAGGTTTATATATAGAAATACAGTCTATTTTATATGCATACATAATGTATTGATTTATTTAAAAACTGTCCCTGTAATTGGTGGAAGCTGCAAAATTGATACACACCTATGTAAATATTTCAGCGTAGCCCAGGAAAGACAAATCTGGAAATTTTAAGTGGGACTCCTTGTCATCAGACTCTGAAGGCATGACATGCATGGTGTGAGGGTCATGTGCCGTTCAGCAGGCACTCAGAGCCACCAAATCTGCTCTGTTCAGCATCTGTGTGTCATAATTTACAGCCCTACTTGGTTCCTGCAGTATCTTCTCACAGTTCTGTCTTCTCACCACCCTTTCTTCCCACAACTCCTAACGGGGCAGCAGTCCTTTGTTCTTACGGGCCCCACAACAAGTGGGGCTGGGTCCCATTCTGGCTCAGGGCTGCAGATTCCCAAATTCCCTGGCTGCCTGCCACCTCTTTTGGCTGGAGCTGTCCACTGTGCTCTTCTGTCTCTGGATCATGGGAAGGTGCTCTGTGTTCCTCAGGAGTGGGATGTGTCCATAGCAGAGCACTTTTCTGCACAGCCGTGTTCTGTTTGTAGCCACCCCTTCCCCAGGGGAGCAATACATAAAAAACTTACCCTGGGAGGGGCACAGTTCCCAGGCAGCAGCTCAGTTTGTATTTGGTTTTTTGGGGTTTTTTTCCGTATCTTTGTGCTTCTGCCCCTGAGGACATGAGCATTGGGAAGGTGGTGAGCTGCTCCCAGGTTTTGGGAGTCCAGGCTGCTTAAGCAGTCAAGGTATCCTTGCTTTATCAGTGCTGTTCTGCAGTTCAGCAGAGCTAAATCACTTTTTGACTCTAAACTCTTGCAGAAGATACTTGGATTGTTTTAAGATGATCTTCCACTAAGCTGAGACTCCGGGGGTTAGGAAGGTTAGGAGCTACGTGTTTAGAACTGTGTTCAGTTCAAATTGGATGAATTCCTGCTCACCAGACTATGATCCACAGTCAGGCATTATGGTCAGATTATTTAATACATTAACAAAAGCGAATTTGATGGACACAGCCACCAGCTGGACTGTGATCTGATAAGGCAGTCACAGAGAACACATAGTAATAGACCAGAAAAAAAAAAAAGTTTCTTTCAGGCACTGTAAACAGATATGTGTTTACTTTATTGCAAAGAGCATCTTTTTTCCCCCATGCTACCAACATGTAATCTTTCACTTGACTTGTTTGATATTGTTTGTTTGTTTGCTTTTACATATGCTACATCCCTTAATGGGATTCTTCAGCCTTGTATTTCATTCATATGTAGATAACAAACTTCTCCTGTGCCTCCCTTTATATTTCTCAAGTTCCACATAGCCACATTGCTCTTTCCAATATGTTTTTTCCCCAGCTGTTTTTTAATAAGAAGTACAGTGAGAGCACTTAGCTACTTCATACTGCAACCATTAATGGCCATGGTAGGCAAAGACTCACAAACCCTGTTACAGATAAGAAAATAAATCTCTCTCTACTATGAAGCTGTGGTGTAAGGACTGAAATACTCTCTAAGCCGTAAAAGCTGAACTTGGAGTGAGGAGAACTCCAGCCGTCACCTTGCATATTTCATTTGTTACAGGCCATCTGTGTGCATCATCAGGGATCTCAGGAAAATATTACTCAGCTGTCTTTTATCTCTGTCTAGTCTAGCTGGAGCGTGGGTAGCAGAACACAAAGAAACAGGTTCCTACCCTCAGCCTGATGATAAAAGATGCTGGTAACCTAATAGAAGCAAATGTTCTGTATTGATTAATAATACAGGGCTATAACCCACTGAATCTGCTGTGCATGGAGCAGAGTTTAGAAAACAAATAATGAGTTTCTTCCTTCCTAATAAGCTCTTTATTAGTTGTTGAGGTGGAATGTGAGAGTAGAAAGTAAAGCTCAGGTATCAAAAGAAGTGGTGATGACGGGTTGAGGGGGGTCACTTGTGAAAACAGTGGAAATCAAATCAATTAGGCCTGTCAGCTGGAAAACATCATGGGGAATTAACACTTGTTTGTCTGGATTCCTGCAGCCTGAACAAAAGTGCACAAGAAGTGTATTCAGGTAACAAAGAAAGTGTTGTATTAAAACTGTGGTTTCACTAGAGGAAAAAAAGAAGTGTTATGTTATATAAGGCTTACATCCACTGACAGATGAAATAAGTTAATAGGACGCAACTTTAAAACCAGCAATGAGCTTTTACCCTTCAGAAACAAATTGCATCTGCACAGCAACAACGGAGGGAGGTAAGGTACCACCTCTGTAAACTTTAGGGCTCATAAAGAGTAGAACCTGGCAAAGCACTGCTGAAAATGGTGAGATTTTGCCTGGTTACTGTGAAACTGAAATTACAGCTGGTGGCATAAATTGGAAAGGCATGCAAAAAATCCAGGGAATATTTGGATCATGGGGCTACAAAGAAGGATAACCTTGGGGGCAGAGGCCTTCAAAAGTCTTTGGATCTCAACCTTTTTTCTGGTTTATTTTGCTTTCTCTCACTTCAAGTTTGAAATATACTGAAAGGCCCTTCCCTCTACTGAAAAAGAGTTGTTTTGTTTTGTTTTTCATATCACACTCCAGGAGAGCAAAGATGGTGCCAGGGCAGTTACAACCACAGCTTCTACTGGATCAGTGCCTGACTGGGAAGCAGGAATTCAGGTCTGCAGTCTCCAAGGCCTCTGACTAAACTCATTAAAACTTGGACAAAAAAAATTAAGCGGTGAGATGCATTGGCCCTGATCCCTTCTCCTCCCCTAACTCTGGCAGACACCAGGGAGTTCCCCCCAGCCTCTGGGGCTGCCAGAGGGGTGACCACCCTGGGCACAAGGCAGGGAAGCCCTCGTGCATCAACCTGGACTACGCAGAGCCCAGACTGGGCACTAAAGCCACGAGCTGGAGATCACCTGCACACAAAATCAAGCCCCAGCCTGCCAGGTGGGCTGATCTCATGGGTGCTTTTTATCAGTGGTTAATTCATGTAGGTTCTACTGAGAGACCCCAAACTGCCAAGAAATATTGTAGGAATAAGCAGTAGGATCAAAAAGTTTCAACAACTTGCACTTGTGCTGAAATGGAAAGGGCTTGTGAATAACTTCTTTATCTTTTAAACTTGTGTTACCAGTATTGATTTTCATAGCCATTTTTTTAAGCTAAGCATTTGTGGTAGCTTTCAAAGCCTGACTGAATTCCAGAATAAAAAATGCAATTGTTCTTTCCCTGTTCCTGTGTTTTATGCACTGGCTACACATACACATTCTTGGCACACACCACAGCCTTTACAGTGCACAGTTTTTAATGCAATTAGAAAAAGAAACAATTCCAAATGACAGGAATAAATTAAAGGAATGGCTTGAAGGTGAAATCACAAATGGCTTAGAATTTTTCATTCAGAGAGAACTGCTTCATGAAAACATTTCTTCTGACTGTTTAGCAGTTTTTGAATCACCTTGTCCAGTGTTTCAAGAGTCATTGCCATCCCTAGCTGTAGTCTGAATTATTTTCTTAGTAAAAATGTGTATAAACAATTTTTTTTTCTGTACTTGAGTGAAATAATAGAAGAGAGAAGTGTTGTTTAACTTTTATCTTTGTTAATCCAGCCATTGAAAAGCCCTGGCCTCTCAGGCTTTCCCATATTTTATTCCACAATGAAGTTGAGATACCAACTTACACATTTCAATGCAAATAAAATATAACAAAGCAAGAGCTACTTATTGCCCTTTACAGATCAGTGGTAGGGAAGGTGTGGAAAGCTATTTGGAACTCCCCTGCTCACCCCTGTTAACACATACATGCTTCCTTAAAGGAGTGATTACACCTTGCTGTTGGCAGTGCAAAGCTTAGTAAATCTTTACATTTTCACTATGAAAGAAGGGAATTTCCTCTTACTCCTGTGGGCAGCCAGCCAGTGAAAGGTGATGGGAAATACATGACATCCTGTTCTGCCAACCTTTCATCTTTGCTGTTCACAGATGCATTTTGAGCCTGACATGCAGGTGTAATTAAAAACAGGTTGATGCCATGCACAGCTCAGCAGATGCACACAAAATTAGTACCTGCTGTGAATCCAAGTACTTTGGCTTTTATGAAGCAGCCAGGCATTTGCAAATTGTCTCTTGTAACTGCAATAATATGAGTGTAAGAATAAAGTGGATCGTGTGACTTTCACTAACATAGAAAAATGGCAAACACTTTTCTCAGTAGTACTCAAAGCAATACAATGCTAACTATTCATGCTGATGTTTTTCAAGTAAGTTAACACTTATGCACTGGTGCATTTCACACTTAAAAAAAAAAAAGAAAAAAAAAATCCTTCTTTTCCTACACTCCTTGCTCATGTAGGCAGCAACACAGCACCCATATTCTCCAGCTGGCCACTGCCGTGCTGAGGCTGGAAAGGGCTGGTACCCTGGTCAACCCCCTTTGCCATGGTCTTTAGAAGGTATTTCTAAGGAGGATTCTGTTCTCCAGCCTCCTCACTGGAAGCACTGCACTTGATGCCTGATGTGGCTGCCATACCTTCTCTTCCCTCAGAGTCAAATCAGGAGAGGGGGATGCTGGCAAGAGGTGCTTGCTCTGCAATTGCCTGGTCCTGCCCTGCTGCAAACCATGGGAGACTCTTGCCAGGAGGGGATTCTAGGTGGGGACACATGCCAAAGTGACAGGGAGCAGAGGATGGGGCCACAAAATTTGATGGCAGCGGGGCTTTCAACTGCAGTACTTCACAAAGATGCCATGCTGGCCCGTCCCTGGCACCTGGCAGCAAGAAAAACATGCTTAGAGGAAGGTCCATCTCTTGCCTGCCTCACCAGCAGCTCAGGCAGGTTTTATTGCTTTCAACATTGGGGCAAAGTTGGCTACCAAAATCCTCCCTGCCTCAGTTTAGTGATCCCAGAGCATGAGTAGGAGCAGTCCTTCACCTCCGACGAGCTCAGCACTGCAAATCTGTTCAGCTGCACATTTCAGCTCCGTGGTGGTGTCAGACAGGCGCAATGAGAGCTCCAGAGTCCAAGTGCCACCACTCCAGTCTCACAGCAGTGCCACTGCCCACGCTCCCCGTGAGTCACCCGGTGGGAGGGGAGAATTAGGACCAACATGTCTGGGCTGAAGCAATGATTTAGTCAAACTGCTCCTTCCACCTCTGACAAGTGTCTTTTTATGCTTCGTGGTGTTTAGTTTGAAGTTGCCAGTTGGAATTTTTCACACCTGTGGTTTATTTAAGTCCTTATTCTGCTATAGCTCTACACATTTGAGACAGTAAATGTGTCCTGTAGAGCTGTAAAGTATGAGGTGAGGGAAACATTTGCGTGCAGGTGATGAGAATAAATGAATGATACAGGCATTGCTACATTTTCTATTACTTTCCAAATACAGGCAACTGCTACCCATGACCTCCCAGCTCAGAAAACCACTTTTAAATGCTATGAGGAACTCCTGTCTGAGTCCTCAGAGTATTCAGAGTGAGTGTTCTGGCTATTCATGCAAGCAAATTTTTCATACCACGTATAACTATTCCCAAGAATGATCAAATGGGCTGATTGTGTTCATTAGGAACACTTAATAAGAGAAAAGGAATGACTTCAATTTAACGTAATCACACCTGAGATCAAAATCTACTTAACATAGAGGAAATTAGAAAATATTTACAGAACAAAAATTCCAAAAATAAATAGGAAACCCACACTGGGGGAGGAGGGGGGGAAGCAGGTAATACTAGCAGATCAGACTGTAGGAGGACATTGCCATACTTGAGAAGTGGAGTTACAAAGTAACCCAGAATCATTTCAGACAGTACAGTGGGTTTATCAAGACTTTAATCAACAGGTAACCAGGAGATGATTTTTTTTTTCCAACCATTAGGCATTATTGTAATAGTTTATTAATCATCCATTTTCAAAAATCCTGGCTTCCTCCGGCAGTTTAAAGTTAACCAAAGAATAAGCAATTGTATCTATTTGAATTACCTTGCTTCAGACACAGTAGAGCTTCCATTGTCAGGGCAGCAAGAGCCAAACATTTCCAACTTCTATTCTCAGCTGTAACAATTCAAACTGATTAGCCAAAAAAAAAAATTCTAAAAAGAAAATAAAAGTAAAGAAACACATTATTTATTTTGTTGTTATATCATCTTCTTTTAAGGCATTTTATTCAGAACAGCTGTGTCCCTACTGTGTCCCATCACTGTCCTGTTCATCTCACTTGCACTCTCAAGATAAATGATTTTTAGATGTACGTGGCTGGACCTTGCATTTAAACAGGCTCTAATCCCCATGGTCAGAGATACCATGAATAACTGAAATACCAGAGAATGAATAGTTTCACTAACCATGTTTTGCCTTAAATAATCAGAGCACCTGGTAGATCCACACACATCTAATTAATTTGCTGTTTGTTCCATTGCATCATTAACCATTTAATTTCATTGCCCTCTGGTTTTGCTCACTAATTAATTATTTCTTGTTATTTCATTCTGGTACATGTCTTGCTTTTCCGGCTACCATGTTTACCTTCTTCTCTTTATATCAGCCTTCCTCCCTTTTTTGTTCCTGCCCATTTTCCATTCCTGTTTCTTTCCTTTCTCAGCTGTTGCTCACTCCTCTGTCTCAGCAGTGGAGCAGCCCAGCCCTCACTGGGGCACAACCACTGTCCCCAGACAGAGTGGACCTGGCTGGGCACCACATTCAGGTGTTGGAGAGGGTGGGAACCTCACTGGCAGAGCAAAACCTGTCTGAAGTGTGATGATCCCAGGAGACAGCATCATCCTGGCTGCAAATGATTCATTTCCAGTTATTAAAGCAAGCATAGCTGGACTGGGGAGACATGATTTAGGACAAATGCTGCTTGCAGTTGTTTGAAATGGGAAGGATTTAATGACTTGGGGATTTTCTGTTCCTAAGACAGAAACTGCTCACTGGCTGATGTCTCAAACCCACTGTTAATGCTTTGTTGAATCCTGCAGGTTACTGAAAAGAATGCTGTATGCACAATATAACAAAAATTATCTAGGAAATTAGCTCCTATGGGTACACACAAATCTTTGCTGATGCCCAGAACACAGATCTGTTTGCCCTCTCCTCTATGAACCGGTGTGCTCATTGTCCAATCTGGGTTCACTTAATTCTCCCAGAAGTCTTTAAAGTTATTTCTACTAAACATTTTGGATATTTTGTGTTCTCACAAACTGCTTTAGTGAACTTGCGCTCTGTGCCACAACCCGTTCAGTCAGCGAGTTTCAGGAATGTGCTGGTGACTTTGAATTCAATCTCCTCATGTTGGGCTCTCATTATCCAAGTGTAGCCTATGCATTTTATTTCTGTGAAAGCTTGTTTGGATTTCTGTCTGCCCCACTCTGCTCTGGTTTAGATTTCTTGTCTGAATGCTATCCAGAATCCAGTGCTTACGCTACCATTCACCATATCACTTTTTGCTAATTGCTCCCATATTCGAAGGAGTCACGTGTGCCAAACTGCTGGATTGTGACTGCACTCTCAGGCAGCCTCTAGCACCTCCCCAAAGAGGCAATTAAAACTCCAAACAGGGCAGGGACAGGAAAATTGCCTGTCAGAGGCTCTGGGGGTCATCCGACATTCCTTCAAAAATGTCTTTTTTGTGCGTTTGACCTTTCTAAAAGAGGGAATATCTTTACTGCTGAATTTTCCTCTTTCTTTCAGCAGACTGAAAGCCTGTTTTGGATGATCATTGCTTGAGATGATCAGGCAATGTTCACTCTGATGGATAGGAGATCGTGGCAGTTCTGCCCTGGTGGTGGTTCAGTGAAGGACTGAAGTCAGCTCTTCATTTCATGGACGTGAGGAACGCCGCTGATCTCAGCAGGACTGCATGCACCTCTTGATCCTGTCACCAGCAAACTGGTCCCAGAAACAAAGAAATAGCTCAACCTGAGCTGAATCTGCAGAAGAGATCAGTATATAACCATGTGTCTTGATGAATGAAGCAATTTTCCTAAGGATTGCTCCTACAGGTTGGTGCCACTCTTGGAATAGGGCAACACAGAGGCTCTGAAACACAGAGCAAAGTGAGGCCTAGTTACTGCTCAAATCTAGTCCTAATTAGGAGCTTTTTGTTCCTATCACTGAATAAAAGGAACAAAATTCCTTAATCCAGTATTCTACATAACAACAGGTGAATGTAGCAGGATGAAGGCAGATGACATTTCTGGAAACACAAAGAACCTCCTGTGACTGAAGGAACATCATTAAAAGCAGTAAGAATGGTGGTTTCAAAATCAGTTCAGCATATTGGATCACACAGGAATTAATTTGGCTGAGGTGTAACAGAGGAAGTAGTGGGAAAAAAAAGATATAAAAATGCTTTCTGCCCTGTGCTCATGAGAATCAGTGAACAGCTCCACATCCAGCCCTGATGTCCTTGGTAATGTGGGAAAAGGATCATTAATGCTGGGTGAGCCCTGAGCCCCAGAGCACCCAGGATGGGTCATGTTTCTCTTCACCTTCCAGAGGAGCCCCCTCTGGCTGTGGGGGGACACCAAACGTCCTTAAATGTCCAGTGAAAGCTTCTCCATATGAATCTTCAGTCACATTACACCTGAACACATGTTTTTGGACATCTGTCTTCCATTTGAAAAACAGAAGGCTGAAAAGTGTTTCTGGGTCTTTGGAGGGGGGAAGGGGAGAGAAGGGACAGAGGATGCAGCTTTTCCAGCATCAGGATCCTTGAACTAGTTCTCCAGCAGGGTCAAGTGTCTCATTCTTTCTCAAGAACTCATTTTTATGCTGCTTTATATTTACCCAGGCCCCTTCCTACACACACAGGGAGCTGCTCAGGCCTGGCAACAGACACGTGTAAGACAAATTGTTTGGTGCTGGGTAAAGAGCTCCATAAAACCCCAACAGTTCTTGGTGCTCTAGTTTGCACCTTGGCAAAATATATGTACCCATTTACCCTGGGACTGGCAATAGAAAATCTTTCCATAAAGAGGAAGAAAGCCTTCAGCAAAAGGGGGAAAAGCTGTTTTTCAGCCAAAGTATTCAACTTCTCAGTTTTGCAAACTGATAAAAGGGTGGACAGCATGGGCACCCAGCGACTGATGGGAAAGGTGAGCCTCTTCTGAGGTCTGCTCGTCCCATGGCAGCAGAAATGGCCCTGTTTGCCACGTTCCAGCCAGCAGGTGCAGGTTGTCCCAAGATATTGTCCCTCAGAGTGCTGTGAAAATCCCCAAAGAGGACAGATCCAAGGGATCAGCTACACCTGAGGTCCACACATCCCTCTCAGCTGTTCTAGAAACAGCAGCTTTTTCAGATTTGGCCCAAGTTTGCCAAATACTTGAGCTATTCCTTTGTCTCTGGGACGAGTTTGGCAGTGACAGGAGCAGGAGGAGCAGGAGTGTTGGTGTGACCCTGCTCTGGAACAGGCTCCACAGGGCGCTGCCACGGCCGATCCCTTTGGGGAGGAAATTCCCAGGAGTGAGGAAGAAGTCTGGATTTGTCTGGGTTCGGTGGCTTTGGGACAGCAGCTGGCAGCACAGTGCCCAGACAGACATGAGCCTTCCCAAAAAGTTCTCTCTGGCCCACAGCAGGCACTGAGCTCTACCAGGCAGAGGGTCCAGGCAGTCAGGAGCTTCCTGAAGTGCTAACTCTGGCATAAGGGGAACGTGGATGGAAACAGCTCTGGTTTAAATTGCTTAAAGTAATATTTGCTGGGGGAAATAACTCTAGAGAGGGTTACCTGCAGCCCTTTTGGGGGATATGCCTGTCACAGAGGCAGAGGGTGATGCTGTGTATGGTTCCCCCATAGTCTGTGGCAGACTCTTCCCTGCCTCTTTGCCCTGATTCCTCCCTGTCACATCAGCCCCCCAGATCTGGTTTGCTTTTCCTCACCTCTCCCTGCCAATTCCTTTCTCTCCTGCTACTTTGTGCCAGCAAATGGAGGCAGGTGAATTTCTGAATGTTTCAGGAGAAATCTCCACTGGCACCACACCAGGGACCTCCCTCACCTCTGGCTGCACTCAGTGCCTGTCAAGTCTCCGGTGAGGGTGGGAGGGGGCTGGGGGGAGCAGCCAAGTGAAGTGCTTCAAGCTGTGAGACATTTTCTGTTTATGTTGCAGGCCAAACCTCTTGGATTTGAACCAGAATGGCCACTCTTTGTGGAGGCAGATATATCTGGGGAGAGCAGGAAAGAGTAGCACGTATCCTGGTCACGGTGTTCTCCCAGGGAAAACAACCATGTGAGGCAGCACTGTCCCTGCTGCAGGCTGCACATTGTCCTGCTCCATGGCAGCAGTGGCTGGGAAAGCTGGCACTGCACCCTAAATAGGCAGCAGCAGCTCTCCAGTGCAAAAAGTCACCTCTGCACCATTGCCACGCTGCTCCAGATTTTCCTTTGGAGGGGCAGATTGCTCAGAAGAAAGCAGCAAGGCAAGCCCAGTGTCATGTGGAATAGCTGAAATTCCTCAAGTTCCTTTTTGCCAGGATTTCAAGCTGTGAAAGACACATGATCTCCGCTGCTTGAGACTTTAACTGAGGATTTTCCCCAACAGAGATGGATAGGTAGCTGTACAATTTTATTTTATTTTTTTTTCCTACATCTGAGTTAAATCATTGTTAGGGCCTGCATTTGGAAACAGTAGCCTCAGATGGGGTTTATCAAAAGGAATATATGACTCCTTACCCTCAGGAACTGATCTGCCCTATGATCACTTTTAGAGGAAAACACAATTAATTCAATTTTTTCTCCTTTTCTGCCAGTCACGTTGTTCTCAGCACCCCATGAAACTGGGGGTTGAGATCTAGTGGCCTCAAACCCCTCATTGCTGTATTTTGGTTACAGCCAGTAACGAGCTGTACCTACACATCTCTCCTGTGTGTCTGCAGCAGGAGCTGCTGTCCATTTTCACATTGATAGGGAATGAAATTTAAACACTGAACAGCTTCATGCTGATATTCGCTGATTCATCAGAAGTAGATGAGATGAGGAAAAGAGAAGTTTTACTCCTTGCCACGTCAGTGGTTTGCTAATTGCCCAGCCCTGTCCCATTTGAGGGGAGAAGAGGGATGTCAATAATTTGCAGACAGGAGTGTTGAAACTGCCTCTTAAATAAAGTTAGAGATCAACAGCCTTTGGGGAGGGGGCGAGAAGATCTTGGAAAAAAAAACAACTGTAGGAGGCACCAAAGGAACATGGTGTAAATGAAGGTTAGCATGATTTAGCAAGAAGGCCCTGTGACTTTGAGCTCCTTGGGAGAAAATGAAGTGTAATTTACTTTAATTTATCTATCACTCATGTCTTTATGAGTTTATGAAGCTTTGCAATTCTTGTTATCTGTTCCAGATTTTTTTTTCAGATAAGTATCTTTACTGAACTTAAGATCACAGTTCATTTCCAATAGTTTCCAGATAATTAGCTAACAAAGGCCTTACACATAGAATTCCTTCTCCCTGTGTGTCTGGAGCACCCACACAAAGAGCTGACACCTCTGCAAGTTTCCCTGCAGTGTCCAAGGTCTCCACCTTCCACGCCTTTGCTTCCCAGGACAGCTTGAGAGCTGATAGTGCAGGGACAAGACGAGAGGAAGTGTCTCCTGGTGACCCCATGCTAACCAGGGAGTGAGGAGCACCCCTTTACCTATGGGAAGTTTGCCACAGGCTTCACTCAGGGCCAGGATTTTACTCCAGGTCTGTCAAGCTCTTGTCTGGCCTGTGGATCTGAGTGTTTTTGGAGCACATTTACCCAGCATGAATGACCAAGCCAGCAATATGCAGCTGCCAGCTCAGCCATGGTGGCTGCCTGGGAATGCAGGATGAGCTCCCTGCTGGGTGAAAATAGGGCAGGTAAAAGCACAAGGTACTGCGATGCTTTGCAGCTTATTTCACTTTCACCCATAGCTTTGAATGCAGCCAATTACTGCTGGTGAAAAGCAACTCTAGCACCTCCATTTGAATTTTTTTTTTCTTCTAATGCAGATATCTACAGCTTTGTATTATTGCCTTAATTTTGGAAATGAAAAAGGAGAAAAGAGAAGGAATGACACTTGTCCCTGATGATACAGCCATTGTCAGACCCATGAGGGAGGCTCTGAAATGCCTCCTCTTAGTCTTGTTCTCATTCCTCTGGTTTATAAAGATGTGACAGATATAGTACATGTTCTGTTCTTACACTCTGCTTAGCAAAATCAGACAATTAGAAAGACTCCTTGAATATGAAAACTGAAGACTGAATGATCCAGAAACGCACTTTCTGCTGTTTTCTTTGCTTTTTAAAATAAAAAAAAAGTGTTTATTGTGTTTATTTAAACTCTCAAATAAATTCTGTCTATTTGCTACCAGGTTAAATCTTATTTTATTTTCTCAATTCTTCTCTCTAAAGGCTTTTTTTCTCAGCTTGCATTATGTTGGATAACGCTTAGAATTAATATCACATAATGTTAGTCTAAAAATACATGTACCATTATTATTATCAAATAGAGATAAGTGTGTGTTGCCAAGTAGAAAGAAAGCTGTGAAATAGAATGCCATGTACAAGGATTTTTTTTCATGATCTTCCAGAACATGAAGGATAGACATGGGCTGCCAGATACTCATTTCTGATGGATAAATGCAACTGTGGTTTCCATAGCTATGCAAGGTTTTGTACAGCACCCATCACCATGGTATCTAAGCATCTGCTGCTGCTGCTGCACACTTGAGTCCGTGGTGCTCCAAAGAGAATTAAATGAAACAAATGAATAGAAGGTCCTTGAGCCTGGCCATCCATGGTGTGGAGTGACTTAGGCCAGGCACTTGGGAAACAGGTTGTTTGTTAATCGGTCTTTTCACAGCCCTCCAGTTGCTCAGCTCCTTGTTTTGGTAGCACCTTGCTCAGCCAGTGCCTCTTCCACAGTCCCAGGACGTGGCCACCGAGGTGCTCAGCTGTGCACTGAGTCAGACAGGCTGCTCCCTGCAGCCTCACTGCCTTCTTCAGGACCTGGGCATCCCAAGGTCCTTCCCACTTGGAATCACAAAGTCATACCTATCAGTTAGGTGGAAAAATGCCTTTAAGGTCATGGAGTCCAACTGCTAACCCAGCACTGCCAAGTCCATCACTAATCCATGTCCCTAAGAGCCATGGCTCCAACCCTTTGAGATATCCCCAGGAATGGTGACTCTACCACTAACCTGGGCAGTCTCTTCTAGTGCTTGACCACCCTTTCAGTGAATAGACTTTTCCCAATATCCAACCTACACCTCCCCTGGTGTAACTTGAGACCATTTCCTCTCATCACTTCACTTGTCACCTGTGATAAGAGCCCGACCCCACCTAGCTACAGCCTCCTGTCAGGGAGTTGTAGAGAGCCAAAAGGTCATCCCTGAGCCTCCTTTTCTCCAGGCTAAACACCTCCAGCTTGTCTCAGCTGCTCCTCACCAGACTTGTGCTCCAGACCCTTCCCCATCTCTGCTGTCTTCTCTGGACAAGCTCCATCACCTCAACATCCTTCTTGTCATGAGGGGCACAGAACTGGACACAGGATTTGATGCGAGAATTTTGTGTCTGGAATCACTTTCAGAGGTTTTCTTCCCTGGTCTTTGTAGCTGAAGACCTCTCATGCGACTGTCGGGCTTTCATCCTCTCTGCACTACAGGAAGTGTTAAGTCTTGGGAATTTGGCTTTCCCTATGCAGTTGAGATCCCTCTTTGGCGGGATCCCTCTTTGAAGATTTATTCAGATTTTTCTTTTCTCCAGGAGATTACCTTTATCTTTAATCAGGGAGGTTTACATCTTCCTTTTACCAGGCCATTGGTTGTTCTCTCCCTTTTAACAGCACAAATATTTCTTTGGGATGGTCTGATGCAGTTTTTATTGGCTCAAATATTAAATAATTCCTGTGCTATCTCATCCTTGGCTATACTTTTGATGATGCAGATGCTCCCCGTGCTTGGGAGGCTCAGAGCAAAATCTTCCTCTAATGCAATCCTCACACTTTATAAGAACATGTGTATTGACAACACGATTTTATGCATTCATGTCAAGAGAATCAGGGGTGTAAGCTTTTAAGTCAGCTGTGCCTGAGACCAGGTACAAGAGTCACTAAGAATTCTGAGGCATGAATAGGGCCCAAAGTAACCTGGTCCACAGGTTTTTCTCTGAGAGAGATTTAATACACTTCTGCACGAAGATACCAGGATCAGGTCTTGGAAGGTGAACAGCCATATCTGCCTAGCACTGTCCTTAATCATAGAATGGTTTGGATTGGAAAGGACATTTAAAGGTCATCTGCTCCAAGTTCCAGTGAGCAGGGACAGCTTCACCCAGATCAGGTTGCTCAGAGCCCTGTCCAACCAAGTTACAAATTCACGGATCCTTTCAGACTACACAGACCCACAGTGCCACTAATGAAACAGTCCCATTAGCCCTCAGCTCTTCTTTCTTCACCCACATCCTCCTTTTTGCTTGAGCCAGCACAAACCTTTGCACCAAAGGGGTTTGGAGAAGTGGAAAAAGTCAAAACTAACTCATACAGACGCTTCCTTTTAAACCAGTCCAGTGCCCTGCTTCAGTTCATGGCACAACATGTGCTTGAAAAGGGAGATGGCATTAGGCAAAAAACTCGCAGCTGGGACTGGAAAGCATCACTTCTACTGACAGGAGTCCTGGCTAATTCCTGGTTTAAGGGAGTTGTGAAATTGTGCCATTAAGGAGGGGTTAACTGGCTTTTGAGTGCCGAAACGACCCCACTAATTGCTGAGCCAGGCCGAGTGTTTCCTCATTAAACTCTGTTGTGTGACTCTGGATCTGTCACATTACCTGTCTTGAGCTCCTGCGCTCCAGTCTTTTCATCCGTGTCTTGCAAATTAGCTGCAGGACTTCGGGGGATGATTCCTTAACCAGCCCTTCCAGAAGGACATCCATTTTCATGGGGGGAAATTACAACAGGCATTTGTAGTACCAGGTTTTTGAGCTGACCTATTTCCTCCATTTTCTCAGCACGCTGTCATTGGTTAAATAAAGCCTCATTAGGAGAGCTGGCTCCTCTGTCTGATTGCAACGTTCAATTTTGTATTCATGGGTCCCTTTACTGTTTTCTGCAGTTCCTAAAAAAGTCTGGCTGAATGTGGGGCAGGAAAGGGAAATCTGCAATGCTCTCTTTTGGACTGCACTAATAGCAAATACCATAAATTTCAGATTCTAGAACTTCCCATAAAATCAGATGTTTTGAGAAAAGCCTGGAGCCTGTGCTCGCAGTCAGAGTGGGTGGATGTCCTGCAAGAGCAGCAATTACTGTACAATAAACTAGTCAACATGTCTTGTGCAACTAGCGTGAGTCTTTATTATAGGAATATCACCCATGCTGACAGATCCGGCCAAGAAAACCACCCTTCTCCACGCACACACGCTCTCCTGAGCACACGGGAGGGCTGCGAGGATGCGCCACAAGAGCACCCCCCAGCTCCAGCTGAAATCCTGCTCCTCTTCTTTCACTCGGCACCCAACACAGGCCTGGAGATGGCTGATTTTGTGGCACCCAAAATTGAAAGGGGACCCAAAAGGAACAGATTCTCTTCTCTACCTTCTGCCTGCCACACACAGGACAGACCCCGAAGGGGCAGGGGGGTGGCCGAGCTCTCCCTGTGCTGCCCCAGCGCCCGCACAAAGAGCTGTCGATGGCAGCAATGTCCTGTCCCTGCACTGCACAGAGCTCACCTCCCTGGTTTGCTCATGGGAGGGGGCAGGCTCCCTACTTGCCACTTGAAATCTCACTTGAAACTTGAAGAGCTAAGTGGGAGACAGACAGAGAGAGAGAGATGGTAAAGCAAGTTGGCATTTAAATTTGTCAATTAAATCCGCAAGGATTCGCTGCCTTGGATTTTTGCTGCATCACTCCCTGGTTATCCTCTTTCAATGCCTCTGTCCTCTTTCCTTCTGTGGGTTTTGCAACAGCCTCCTGTGCACATGCTGCCTTACAGAGCACCACAGATAATTTTCTGGTTTTTATTAGCTTTCCAAAAACACATGTAGCTGGACTCCTTCACTTCAGCCCCCTTAAAGTTTTATAGGGTGTCTATTGTAAAGCTAACTTCTTCATCCATTTGCTCATATGGGGAATATTTCCTTTGAACAGCAGGCATGTTCTGCTAGAAAAGTCCCTCTGGGAAAATATGAAGCTTTGAGAAATGTTCTGTCCTCCCTCAAAGAGGTCCCATCTGAGCACAGACAACTTCTACTGTGATTTAACTATCAATAACCACCCCCTGCTGTACCAGTATCTGCTGAAGCATCGAGCTCTGCAGCCATCCATAACTTCCAGTGAAATGTAAGCAATTAACCTGATTTCAATGTTGTGCAGGTATGTTACCGACAGTCATCTGTAATTCTTTAACATTCTTCTCAGTGTAAATCACCTCGGAGGCAGGGCAGCCCCTTTCCTAAGGAATTTCAACAAATGCTGAGTTAAGAGCCAAGGAGCAGAGAAATAACTTTGAAAAGGAAAATATACCTCAAGATTTTTTACTAAAAGAACCCAAACAAACAAACAAACCACAGACAATCCAAGACAAAAGCCTTCGTTTTAAATTAATTCAAAATGTAAAAAGGCTTGGTAATACGGCTGCCCAAGAGAATGATTCCAAAGAAAATCTTTATGGGATTTTTTTTTAAGGTAACTAAATTTCATATGATTGCACATGAACAACCAAATATTTCTGCAGATTTGCAATCTGAAACTCATTTTTGCATTTGAACACAAATATTTCAGTTGCTCAGAGACCATGTAGGTGCACAGGATCCAAGTGGGTGCTGGGTGAAGGAAGGACAAAATCTTCTCTTTCATTTACTTTCCAAATCCAAAATTCAGTCTTCTTCATTTAGGGCTAAAAACCCAAAAAGCATTCTCCCACATGTTTGGGCTCTCCCACACGATGCCACCAGTGCACAAGAGTGCACCAGCAGCACACGAATTCCCACTGCATGCACTTTTCCTCTCCCACTGAAGCCATCCCAGAGAACTGCTCCTGCCAAGGGAAGGGAGCAGGCCCAGCTCTATTTTCAGTGTCACCCTGGCAACCGCTTTCCCCTCCATCTGGATGTCACATCAAAGAGAGATCCTGACACCTCTCAGGTTTAGCACAAGCCTTACAACTTCTGGGGAGGTCTCACAGCCCCAGCCCCAGAGACTGGAGAATATCATCCTGCACACCTCCCTTTTGAAACTTTGGAGTATTTAGCTTTCACACAAAGAAAACCAAGAAAATGTGGCCTAGTAATACTTTAAAAATTGGAAACCAAGAGCATTAGTTTAAGGGGTTTTGTGATTCTGAGCTCATCTCTGGATACTGGAATGCCTGAGGTTAGCAGTACTGCCCCAATTTAGCCCAGAAATTTGAATTTGTGTTTATGCAGCTAATAGATTTTCCGTATGTTTTACTGGAGTGCTTATAAGGGAGCCATATTGTTTATCCAGGACAAATATCCAGGTTAGTGAGGTGGGAGTTCAGCTTTTCTCCCCCTCCCCTCCCCTGGGAGGCTGGACAAGTCCCCCAGAGCAGTGTCTGCTCACTCTCCTCGCCCAGCCAGCCCCGGTCACTTCTGCTCCTCCAGCTTTAGGCCACCCACACCAGACCCCAGTGCTGACCACCCTCAGCCTTCACTTCTCCTGCAGCAGTGGCAGTAACAACATCTCTGCAGGAGGATGAGAAGAGAGGGCTTTCCACTGGCATTTTATTCTATATTTACTTTTGCTTTACTGTGGTACAGCTTATGCTTCACAAGCCCCAGTCCTTCAGAGCATCCCTTGCTTGCAGAGTCACACAAGCTGGAATGTCTCATGAGTCCATTCAGTTTACAAGGATCCTGAGTCAATCAAAATCAGGAAAAAAAAAAAAAGATATTCACTTGTAATTATTTTCCATGGCCAGAACTGCACAGTGCAGAGCAGAGAGGACAACATATGGCCTCTTTCTGAGGCAAATGTTGCAGCTGCCCATTGCACAGCCTTAAAATGCTTTCCACCCAAGCTGCTCATGGTGTTTTGGCCTTGTTAAGTGTTAGGATGCCCATTTTAAAAACCGGCAACTTGTGGCCCATGGGGCTTGCAACAGCCACACAAATTGTCTAAGGTACACTTGAAACTGCAGGAAAATACCATACGACTTCTTTTCCTCCCATTGGTTGTTCTTCAGTGCATATCTGAAAGAAAAAATAGAAAAAAATAATGCAAAAGACTGTAACTCCATAAGTTAGGGAAAGCAGTTATTCTCCCACAGTATCAATGAAGCACTCCCACAGTCCATCACTGGGTGCACAGCCTCCCATCTGCCACTACTGGCAGAGTAATTACCAGAAACTCTAAAGAACTCTGCAATACCAGAGGTGCAAAAGCAGTGTGTGTGTCTCTTGCTGCCTGTTAAGGATGGGGACAGGAGAGAAAAGTTCAGTGCTTTTAATCCACTGTGATCTCTGGCTAAGTTGCCAGTGCCTGGGAAAGGAAAGCTGACACTCCACATGCCCACCACGGTCACTCCAGGTCTCTGGAGCTGCTTTTGCCCATCCTTGGGGACACAGAGAAGTGGGACAAAAGCAGGGTGGGTGGGAGGAGGATGTCTCAGGGTAACTGGGTGGTGCCCAGCTGGCAGGGACTGGTGCTGACAGCAGGTGAGGGAGCCTGTGCTGTGAAGTTCTACTTCTGTGTCACTTGTCAGGGGCAGTGTCTCAGGCCAGTGTAACAAATAAACCACATTATAGGTGGATCTAGAAGCCTGATCCACATCCAAGCTTTCCATGGCCATGGAGGAGTCTCATCTACCATTCAGTCCTGGTGTTTGAATGTGGGTAGCCACTGTATCAGCTCCAAGTGCTGCTCTAGACCAAAACTTTACCTCTGCCTAACATCTTGGAAAAAAAAAGGAGAGACAAAATCACCTTTTAGGGAATTAATTTACAGACAGATTATTATTAGTGAAGACAATAGAATCTGAGTGGAATAGGAGATTAAAAACCCCCAGAATTATCTTATAAGGATTGAAAAAATATCCTAAATATACAAAGAAATTTACATTTAGGATGACATTTGAGATGCACGGCAAGAAAAAAACAAACCCAAATCAACCTTCCCTGTAAGATCATCAATACAGTTGCTCCAGATTAATGCTGATAAAACTGAAATCTGCCTTCCACCCACGTAAGAAATCTGTGATTAGCAGGTGGGAGATCACACACAGTTTGCAGAAAATTTATATATTAAAAAAAAAAAAAAATTCCGCGATGGAACAGAGCTGGTTGATTTCCCATTCTGGGTTTGTTCCCAATAGCACTTATGCAAAGTTGTGGGTTTTTTTCCTCCTTCAGGCAGATTTTGGTTGTGTGAAGCAGCACAACTTGCCCCGGAGCGCTGTGCAGAGCAGCAGCAGCCGCCTGCCAGGAGCTGCTGTTCTGCAGGTCCCTGCACCCCCTGAGCACTGCTGCAGCCAGGGCAGGAGTGAGCAGCACTGGGGGTGAGATGTGCCTCCCCCTTAGCATGGCTCCAGTGCTGGAGGTGGGGAACACGTGGAGGAATGATTTCTTTTGAGCAGAGCCAGATGGAAGCCGGCACTGAATGGAGAGAATGTCTCTGATATGCTGTGTTCCCACAAAACCCACTGAATGTCTCAATACCAGGATTGCACTGAATTTAAAGGAGAGGAAAGTAACTGGAAAGGCAGAGTGACTGAAGGGTCTATCAGATCTGACACTCCAATAATATGGGAGACAAGTGGGAGAAATGCAAGCCACATTTCAGTCCATGTCTGTAAGCAATGAGTGCTGGTGAAAAAGGACACGGATCTTGCTCCTGACAGTAACTGGGTCTGATACATTTGATGTTTTCAAGTTTCCAGTTTCTCAAGCAGAGCAGGATAGTAGAAGTTTAACAATCCCACACCCCCAACACAATGAAACATGTAAGATATTTCCAATAGGTTTGTAACCTGAAGGCAGAAAAACAATGATTAATCTTGTCACATGGGATGGAGAGGGGATTGTGATTTAAACATGAGGAAAAAACCAACTTTGGGGATGGCCAGGAGAGCCAAAATCACCTTCAGGAGAGGGACTGCAGATGGGAGAGTGCTCTGCTGACAGCAACACTGGGCTGTGTGGCTCAGAGGCACAGCCAGACTCTCAGCACATGTAGGGACTGGGCTGGTCAAAAGAGCCTCTAACTACTTGTATATATATATATATATATATGTATGTATGTATGTATGTATTAAAATTAAAAAAAAAGGTTTGTTATGTGTTTGGTTTTAGATAGAGAATAAAAATGAATGGTTTGGAATTTTTCCTGTGAGGGTCTTGATTTCAAAGACAGGGAGACTGAATGAGGTTGCAAAAGCCAGTCAAGCACTCACAGGCTTCTCGCATCTCTGATTCTCTCTCAGGGCTCTGCTCCCCCTTCCTCTGGAGGGGGTGCACCTTGCAGTTTCGGAAACATTGCTGTAGGATAGAAACTGGAAGGTAGGCGAGGAGCTGAAGGCTGTTACAGGGAGTGTTTTAGTTTGACAAGGTAGGAGAAAAATGGAGCAATCTGCAGTAATGGCAAGGGAAAGTTTTGTTTTGTTTGGTTTGGTTTGTTTTGCTTTTTACTCTGTGCGTCTCCTTTGCTATTTCATTGAATTCCCAACCTCTCCCTCTCCAGTGTTGCTCCATCCCTCCTCAGCCATCCCCTTAAGCCTCCCACTCACACGTTTGTTAAGGATTAATTATTTCCTTTGCACTCATCCTTGCCAGCCCTGGCCTTCGCCCCATGTTCAGAGCTTTACCAAGATCCTTCACCTCTGCACAACCCAACTTCTGCTCACTCAGAAATCCCCTGTTTGAGAGATGACAAACCTCTCTCCAACTAGCCAGGACCATTCCTTCTTTGCCTTCCCCACCACCCCAACCTCAAAGCCAGGCCTTCCTTTGACCTTGACACTGGGCACGTGCTTCCTCATCACCCAGAAAGCCTCACATCCCTGCCATCTGTTCCACCTGGGCTCAGAAAACCCTTTATTCTTGTTCTGGTCCTGGAAAACAGAAGAAAGCAGCAGGAAATCCTACAATTGGACTGTATCAGATCAGTCTGGTCTAGGCAGATGCTGATGCACTCTGTGCTTTGGCAGCCCCAGGGCTCACAGGGATGCTCGTCCCAAGGGGTTGGAGCTGAGCTGCTCCAAGGCACTGTGGCCACCCTGGCTGCCATTCAGATAGTTCCAAGCACTGACCACACTGCAAATTGCAGGAAAAACACTCCCCTTGCCCCTAAAAAACCCAACCCAGCCCACCCAACAGGTGGAATTTGAATATCTGCAGTTCTGGCTTAGTCGATGGGGCTTAGTCCATCCCCTGTATGACCAAAGTGCAATGGAGCTACATGAAATACATCTTGTGTCTAGGGGGAGGCTGGAGGCAGGAGAGGGGGAGACACAAATCACCCAGGCACAGAGAGGAAAAGATAATGAGAAAAGCAGGTATTTATAACATTTTTTTTTCACTAGCAAGGACACCTACACCTTACCCACAACAGGAGTGTCAAACACTCAGATCAGCTAGAACTGGGGGTTTGGGAGGTGGAATTTTTGTCTGGCTCTTTCCCTTTTAATGAAAAGTGTTATTCCATCTCACTAGCTGAAACTTAAGGAGCCTCGTGAGAAAGAGGCAGCCCCTCCACTGCCACTCAGGATGAATACATTCATTTAAAGGCAAAACAAATGTGTTTGTCCTTGAAACAACTGTGACGCTGCTGGCTGGAAGAGCTCTTTGCATTTAAAATGGAATGAGAGTGTGAAGTGTGAAAGTTATATATACAACACAGATTAGAGAAGAGCAGCCTTTCCTCCTTACTAGGAGGATTTTTTTCCTTTTTTTTTTTTTTTTCAGTTTGGAGCCACGCATCACAGGTACTGATCGCGTTCTTCCTCTGCGTCCCGAAAAGCAGGAGGGTGTTTGCCTGAACATGCAAGCACAGAGGCAAGACTTGTGTATTTTATATAGGAAACTGCTTTTGTTTGCTGCCAGTAGGATACACAATGTGCTCTCCACAGGGGATCAAGATGTAGGGCTGTACAAACACCAAGCAGCAATACCTTACATAACCGGCCCTGGGGGAGAGCTGTGTGTCATGAGGAGAAACAGTTTTGCCAGGAAAGGTAAAACACAAGAGGCGATGCAGAATTCGTGGAAGAAAACAAGAGGCTGGCAGAAAACACAAACCCAAAGAAAACAAACTCTCAGTGCAGATTAGCACCAGGCAGGAGGCTCAGTCAGAGCAGGTTCACAGTCAATTCAGTGCTTATTGCAGCCACTGCATCCGTAATCTTCCCTCGTGGGATTTGCCTTGTTTGCCAGCACCAGACACGTGGGATTAAAGGCACGGGATGCTGCAGTGGTGCTGGAGATGGGACCAGATCTGGGGTGGGAGCGAAAGTCCCCTGACTGTGTGGTTTGGGGATGGGTGTTTACTGTGAGGCTGGTGGGGAACCCACGGCTGGACGCTGTCCCCTGAGTAAAGGGCTGGGCCTGGAAGGACCAGGCTCTTGGGGACCTGTTAATGCACCTTTGATCCCCACCAGGGGACTGCCCGGGTCTGCAATGAGAACAAAGCACATTGGGCTCCCCCTGAGAGGGCTGTTCAGAAACTCTCTGTTCCCATACAAACCACTGTGGACCTACATGATCAAAATAACCCCATAATGGCACGTCATGGTGTAAGTTTTGCTCATGAAAGAGTAGGTAGGATCCCCCAGGGGTGACTTGGAAAGAGAGACCCTCTGGGAAGAGAGAGAGACTGGATGGAAGAGTGAAATTTGTAATTGGGGCTTGTAATTTGTTGGCAACCTGAAACTTCACATGCAAGAAGGTCACTCACTGCTGGGCCTGCTGGGAATGTGGCCAGTTGTAACCAGCAGCAGCTTTTCTAAATCTGAGTCAAGAGAGGACAGTGAAAATATCACCCACCATCCCAGGGAGTACCCTGAAACTGCAGATTGCTCCCTGATGCACCAAGAACAGCTTCTTGCATTTTAAGCCATCCCATTAACACTTATTTCTCTTTGGGACACTCCAGGATATCAAGTGACCTCTCCAAAGCCTTGCAGACCACATGGAGAGCAGGTACATGGAGTCAGCCTCACCAGCACTGTCCATTAATTAACAAAATTAATAAATTAAGGCCTAGGAAATGAAGAACATCTCTTCCCTTCTCCGGCTTCCTATCAGCATTGCCTTCAAGGATGATCCCTCTCCATACAAATGTCTTGGAAATGCAGGATGCTCTAAGGAGCTGAAGGTCTTAACCAAGACATCAGCAAACATCCAAGCCAAGCCAACCTCAATGTTCTCTCTGGTGAGGCACATTATTCCTGCTAGTTCACTGAGGGTCCTTCACCTGACAGCAAGCATTTGCTGATGACCACTGCAGAATTCCAAAGAAAAGACAGAAAACCAAATGTAAGCTGGAAGCAGCAGTGAGCTGCTGCACTGTGTCTGATGCTAAGCAGGGAAATGGGTTTGATTTTTATAGATGTCTTTTGCACTTCAGAAAAGCACTGTAATTGCAGATACCAAACTGAGTAAGAAATAGCAGTTCTGCTGCCAGTGCAGATGAAACACTCCCCAAAGCCTGTTATTAATAGAAAGGCAGGGGCATTGCCGGCAAGATAAAAAGGTCAGGGAGAACTTTTAGCCATTTTCCAATTAAAAAGGGGAAAAAAAAAAA